>JAWPHD010018772.1:0-38455 GCA_037043455.1 Cyrtodaria siliqua
CTGGTACCCGACCAACTGTACCCGCTTATCTTAAACGATTCGTATTGATTACCGGATGCAGTTAGTCAGGGTACCAGATCATTCAACAACAACAATAGACCATGGTCCATCGATATTGGAGCAAAGCTTTTAAATTTATGATTTTTAGCTCTACTGGCCAAACGGCCCAGCAGAGCTTATGGGATGGCCGAGTTGTCCGTCTTCGTCCGTCCCGTCGTCCCGGTCCGTCCGTCGTCCGTCTTCCGTCCGTCCGTCGTCCGTCGTTAACTTTTTGTCTCGTTAAGACGATAGGGCCTTCATTTTTCAATCCGATCTTTAACAAACTTTAACAGGTTGTTAATATCAATGAAAAGCTCGGACAAGGTTCGAAAACCAGCCAGATCGAAACCAGTAACAGCGGAGTTTATGGGCCCTTGACCTTAGTTAAAAAATGCCTATGTTGCCTCGTTTAAAGGACGATAGGGCCTTCATTTTATTTTTCATCCGATCTTTACCAAAACTTCACCAGATTGTTTAATATCAATGGATAAGCTCGGACAAGTTCGAAAACCAGGTCAGATCGAACCAGTAACAGGCGGAGGTTATGGGCCCCTTGGTTTAGTTTAAAAAATGCTATATGTTTGGCCTCGTTAAGGCGATTAGGGCCCTCAATTTTTCATCCGATCGTTATCAAAACGTTACCAGATTGTTAATATCAATGAAAGCTGGACAAGTTTAAAAACCAGCCAGATCGGACCAATACAGCGGAGTTATGGCCCTTGGTTTAGTTAAAAATGCTATATTTTGCCTCGTTAAGACGATAGGGCCTCCATTTTTTCATCCGATCTTTACCAAACCGTACCAGATTGTTACTATCAATGAAAGCTTGGACAAGTTCGAAAACCAGCCAGTTCGGACCAGCAACAGCAGAGTTATAGCCCTTTGATTTTGCTTAATAATTCTATATTTTGCCTCGTTTAAGACGATAGGGCCTTCATTTTTCATCCGATCTTTACCAAACATTACCAGATTGTTTAATATTAATGAATGCTTGGACAAGTTCGAAAACCAGCCAGATCAGACCCGCAACAGTGGAGTTATGGCCCTTGATTTAGTTTGAAAAAAGTATATTACGAAAGGGTCCTTGATTTTTTGTCCGATCTTTACCAAACTTTACCAGATTGTTAATATTAAATTGAAAGCTCTGACAAGTTTGAAAACCAACCAGATCGGACGAGAAAACAGCAGAGTTATGGCCCTTGATTTAGTTAAATATGCTATATTTTGCCTCGTTAATACTATGATAGGGCCTTCATTTTTCATCCGAACTTTACCAGATTGTTACTATCAATGAAAGCTCCAACAAGTTTCCAAACAGCCAGATTGGGACCATTTACACCGGAGTTATGGCCCTTGATTTTCTGAAATATGCTATATTTTGGCCTGATTAAGAAGAAAGGGCCTTCATTTGGCCAGATTTCAGTGACACTTTTCAAGGATGATCAGTTTGTACATATCGTCACTGTGTTCCAGTTGAATGATACTGTGTTCCAGTTGAATGATTTTGGTGGAGTCCCTTTAAAGGTTTTAATACACAAACTTTGTCTGGACTAGTTCTCCTGAACCCCTGGCTGGATTTGAACGAAGCTTGATAAGGATGATCAGTATCAGGTCTAGTTGTGCAAATCATTGCCGTGTTTCGGTTGAATGATTTTTGGCAGAGTTATGGCCCTTTAAAGGTTTTAATACACAAACTTTGGACTAGTTCTCCTGAACGCCTCCCCACATTTCAACGAAACTTTACAGGGATGATCAGCAGCAAGCATAGTTGTGCATATCATCGTGGCATTCTGGTTAACAGATTTTTGGTGGAGTTATGGCCCTTTAAAGTTTTTTGATACACAAACATTTTCCGGGCTAGTTCTCCTGAACCCCTGACTGGATTTTAACGAAACTTGACAAGGATGATCAGTATCAAGCCTAGTTGTGCATATCGTCGCCATATTCGTGTTGAATTATTTTTGGCAGAGTTATGGCCCTTTAAAGGTTTTATAGCCAAACGTTGTCCAGATTAGTCTCTTCTGAATTCCTTGCTGGATTTCAATGAATCTTGATGGGGATGATCAGTACCAAGCCTAGTTGTACCTGTCATTGCCGTGTTGTGGTTGAATGAATTTTGGCAGAGTTATGACCCCTTAAAGGTTTTAATACACAAACTTCGTACAGACTAGTTCTCCTGAACCTCTGGCTGGATTTCAACGAAACTTGTCAGGGACAATCAGTACCAAGCCTAGTTGCGTATATCATCACCATGTTCTGGTTGAACGATATTTGAAAGAGTTATGGCCCCTTATACATAAACTTTATCTAGAGCCAGTAGAGCGTCCACAGGCCCTCTTGGGCCTCTTGTTTAAATTGTAACTGATTTGTTGAGTTTTTAACCCACCCCATACCTGCTCTACTTGCTTTACTGGGGGTTGGGGTGTGGGGAGGGATGTGGGGTTGGGGGGGGGCATCTTTTACAACTCTCTAGAATAATCGACCTGCTATATTAAATACCGTTTTGATTTCACTTATTTTCTGTAACATTATATGTCAAGCACCAATAAAGAGAATAGGTTTAACAACAGTTCCAACAAGTTTAGCATACACATGATATGCCACATGATGTACCACCATCAGTAACCCTTAACCCGCTTGTCCATTTTAAACCCATAGTTTACAATATATATATGTAGCGGTTAAGGGTTGATATAGTTCATGCACATAACACCTATGAGCCAATTTTGACCAACAGTTTTGTTCTTTAACACTCTTTACCATGTCGAGACTATCGTCAAACCAACGTTCAGGGTATTTATAATCTTCATTTATCACATACTTCCCTATAAATACGTTGTTTTTGAATATACGATACGACATAGACCTAGCTAGTATTTTGTTGCCTTTATCACACCCGTGAAATAAAGGGTGAACACATATCATATCACGGAAACAACCGAATGTTCTTTATGATACGGAAATTACCGATTAGTCAGGATTGTATACGATTTGTCACGCGTATGCACATCTACATGTACGTTGAGCTGTCATCTTTGACCAAAACTCAACGGAAATTACTTGACTAGTAATGCTAAGAAGATGACATAAAAGAGATGATAGATAGATAGAAGTAAAATAAAGAAATAAATAAGGCATAAAACATGGACCATAAATAGAGTTTAACAAATGTATAATAAATTCAATGATATAGAACTATCCGTGGATGAAATAACCACTTGTGACCATTCATGTTCTGAATTAGGACAATTTCAAATTCAATGGCATTCATTTAAATTTCGAAGAAAAGAAAATATCTTGTAGATCTACACTTACGCAACAGACGTGAACTATGGTGGCATGTGGCTGCCATTCACTTAATTTAAGTTGACATAAATTATCGTGACTTTATGGTCATTTTATTGCGACTTTTCTTGATAATTTCTCTTTTATGGCGACATAATTTCACGAATATAAAAATAAAAAGCACGATAAAAATATCTCAACAATTAATAAATAGTCGCGATAATGCTTCAACGTGCCTTTCAAATAACGACTTAAGATATCTAAAAATAGAATTTTGGTTATGCGGATAGTTTGTCATTTACGTGAGGACCACGTGTTTTAAGGCAATTTTGTGATTCTGATGGTGTTGTGTGTTGCATTCATTAAATCGCTTAATTCGCATCCAAATTTAAATATCTTTATTGTTTTAGAAAGTGCATGCATATTCTGAGCTTTCCAATGATATATAGTATTGTAATATCTATAAAATACTAAAAAAGTTATTCTGGGGGCCAGGTTCTACCATACTTTTTTTTTACCATAAATATAGAAACTCGTCGGTCTTCCGCAAAATTCTATTTTTAGATATCTTAAGTCGTTATTTGAATGGCACGTTGAAGCATTATCGCGACTTTTTATTAATTGTTGAGATATTTTATCGTGCTTTTTATTTTTAAATTCGTGAAATTATGTCGCCTTAAAAGAGAAATTATCACGAAAAGTCGCAATAAAATGACCATAAAGTCACGATAATTTATGTCAACTTAAATTAAGTGCATGGCAGCCACATCAGAATGGAATTACATCTATTAATACATTTTTGTTTTCTCCCTGGAAAACAGCGTAGTAAGTTAGCTGAAGTTGACAGTTCAACAAAGTCATTGCTGAAGTATATGATAAATAGAATAACAAATGCTAAAGCTCTCGGGCTGATATGGCGTCTCAGGCCTGATATAGGTTGTGATATGAAAATACCCATTTATTATTCTCTATATACAATACCTTTTATCATCATATCCAGATTCTGACCTTTGTTTTTATTGCTGTCGAAAGTATAGAATTTCCATCTTATTTGTATTACGGCCTATTCTCAACGTCCGACACCGTTTGTTGACAATATTAAATGTAGTTTGCATATCAACTTACATTGCCTATTAATGCTGCCTTGTTTGTTAGAGAATATAACCTGGCGGGGATTTCATTATCTACTCTGTCCTGTTTTATTGGGATGACACTAGGGTAAGAGTGAGATTTGGTGCACCCTAGTTTAACCTGGTTTAAATCACCAGCGGTCTTTTTACCGCTGACCGTTCCGAGGTGTTTGTGTTTGTGACGTCACATGCCTTGCTTCTTATTAACATTAATAATAATAATAATAATAATAATAACAATAATAACAATAATAAGAAATTATTTATTTAAAGAAGGTTAACACATTATGACATACTATCAAGATATACACATCATATTTTCAATGCGGCCTTCTGTATATAAATTAACAAACATATAGTGTTTTTTAACAAATACACTAACAATAAAAGCATTCAATCTTCGACAAACACTCAGTTATATTTGAATATAGAAGAAATCATAGACGTCTTACATAATGTACATGTATATCCAAGCAAAAAAACAACAACGAAAAAACCAACAAAAACAAATATCATTCATGTTAATGTGCATTTTGCAATAAACATTTTATAATTATATTTAAATGACTGGGTAGTAGGAAGAGAACGTATGTCGACCGGTATATTATTCCAAACGTGTCGACCAAAGTCGCTAAAGGTGTCTTTCATGTATTTAGTCTGCGGTTTTTGTGTAACAAGATCATTTCGTGTAGCTGATCTTAGATTATACCTATCATTACATGAGAATGTCAAAAGTTGTGATATGTAATTAGGAGCTAGGTTGTTTATTGATTTATATATCAACACTCCAGTATGATAATGACATCTGTTATGAAAAGAAAGCCACTGAAGTTCAATGAACATATCCTTAGAATTAGTTCGAAAAGGTTTGTTTAATAATATTCTAGCTGCTCTTTTTTGAATTTTATGTATTTTATCTTCTATTTTTTTGCTTTTACCCCATACAGTACAGCAATAATCAAATGTAGACATGACGTAATCGTTGTTTGTGTTAATGCGTGTTTTTGATTGATTGTTTTATGTAAAAGCTACATTTTCTGTTCGACTTTTATACTATTTTTACAATATTATCTGTATAAAGCATTAAAATAAATCATTTCATTATTGATATCAATATCACCATTTAGGTCTTTAATATCAGTTTCAAAGTCATTGATACTAAAAGAAAATAACGCAAAGTCATTGATATAAATAGAAATAACGTGGGAGATGAAATACAGGGATTGAACAGCCATAATACATTCCCATGAATACCAATAAGTATTAGTTTAACACAAATACATTACATGTGTACTGTATCGAATGCATTCGTTTTGCATCAATAAAGCATGCAAAAATATATTGTTTAGCTTATTTGCGATTATTTAATATTTTATACAAAAACAACAAAAAGAAAAAAACACAAAAAAATGTTCCAAGCATCTTCTATTCTTCAAAAAGGTCATTTTGTTCATCACTACATATTAATTCTTACCATGTATTTTATTAAAGATCTGTGCATTTAATTTACATGGTAATTTACATGGTATGTATAAAAGAGTTCTAAGTCTATATCCCAAAGGATCGAAATATTTTTGCTATCCTTGAATTACTAGTATCCATTAGCCATCACTCGGGACAATACATTTACCAAACGCAAATCAAATATCTGAAATAACCTTTTCACAACATCTTTGCTGGTAATTTCATCAAAGCTAATGGCATTTCCAAACGTTGATGTAGCTTTGCTTTATAACCAGCGTCTTTGACATCGTCATTGTTATTGACATGCGATGGATTAATTAAGGAATGAATGAATGGTGTTTTACGTTATGTCGATACATTTTAAGTGATGAAGATCTAACCTTTGAAATAATGTACTATCGTGCGATTCAATACACCTTTAATGCGTTTCGAGATACTAATAACCATTTTCATTTGTCCGCAATCTCTTCTGTAATCAATTGAGTTCTCTACCCGCAGTCTCGCACTCATCCGGACATTTGTGTCACACAAGGCATGTCGGGCTACCGATACAACTACCGATTCTTATTAGGTGAAATATTAAAATAGTTGTATCACGTTGCAGTAAAGGTTGGATACATAGGGAAGCTTTACAGAGAAAGTAAGCACTCAAGGTAAGCAAGATGCACGCAAAACCTAACAACACTACAGTGTCGCTACCCCTTGCTCAAGCACTCATTTTAAACCACAATCCAGCTTATCTTAAAAAACTCAATAGAAATCTTCTCCAAAACAAAAACTTACCTTAATTAATGGATCAATTTTGTTTTGTTTTGTTTTGTATGTTGTTTTACGTCTTTTTCAACACATGTAAGCTTACATTTGATCTTCTATATTTTGTGGTGGAGGCAGACCACCCACTTTTCCTGGGTAGAACCAGTACTGTACACCTCCCGCCATCCGTAAGAATCGACACTTCTTCATTTACAAGTCGAGCTCCCAGTGGGATTCGAACGCGCAGCGGCGATAGGCGAGAAGGTTTACACCGCAATGCCGTTAACCCCTCGGCCACGGAGATTACTGAAACAAATATACTTAAAGGCATCAATACAAACCGCTCAAAAGTTAAAACCTTCACCGGTATCAAAACATAATAGCTAAAACAAAAGCTGATAAATCTGGATTTAACTCCGTAAGAGACTATTGCGATACATGTAGGATGATATTACATAGAAGAAGGCAGCAATTAACGCACATGTATTAACCGGTACAAAGCATTACTGCAAGAAATAATACCAAAATGTAAAATCGGTGCTACAGGACTATTACCAAGAGATGGAACTCATGTCAAACACTTTAATAAAATGAAATAAAATAATTGTGTAACTCAATGCATACAACGGAAATCAGGACTTCTTTCTTATTGCCATGGTGAACAGCCAACAAATGGTTTCAGTAAGAAAATGTAAATCTGAAACATCCAGTCACCGCTATACTGATTCAAAATATAGACGCACTCTGTAAAGTATTAAGAAAACATGAAAATAACTTTCAAACTTTTAAACATACCTTAAGCACGCAAACATTTAAACTTTTAAAATAATTATGCACAGAATGCTATGACGTTGATGGCTGAAATCCAATACACACACTAAGGAAAACTACGGCGTCGGCAACTGAGCACACCTATGACCAACCTATATCATCAACCAAAACATCAAATACAATACCAAATGCCATATATATTTACCTAAAACTTATATTGTCTCGTAGTGGATTAGCTTGTATGTTGTGCTTCAGAAGATACATGTGAGTAATTGGGATTTTCAACTTGTTAAGGAGCTATTAAAATGGTCAAATTGTTAAATTTTAACTTTGCTCTTAAAACATATATTGTCTAATGGTATATTAGCCTAAAGTTTTATGTTTTCTAACACTGGGATAAATATGCGTTATTAGAATCATACATTTACCAAAAACTTATATTGTCTCGTGGTGGATTAGCTTATATTTTGCCACAGACAAGAATGAGTAGTGTGGGTTCTAAATTTGTTTATGGACCATTTTATTTGCATATTCTACTAACACAATCAGGTTTGGTGAGGTTTTTTTATCAACAATGTCCGTTTACAGTGCAATAACTGAAGTACATATGTGCAATAATATCGCATATCACTGTTATATTATTACTATTATTATTATTATTATTATTATTACACATCAATACATCATGTGCCTATAGAAGCACAAACAAAATAATATACTTATGTGTGAAATTAAGGGTTCCATTTTTGGTAGGTGTGTAGATAGATAGATAGATAGATAGATAGATAGATAGATAGATAGATAGATAGATTATAGATAGATAGATAGATAGATAGATAGATAGATAGATAGATAGATAGATAGATAGATAGATAGATAGATAGATAGATAGATAGATAGATAGATGCTTTAAAGTGAGAGTTTCAAAAAGCATGGACACGGTGTAGTTGTTACAAACAGTACATTTCCAAATATGCAGTTTATCATACAATGAGATGGCGTGTGTATATTGCCATTTAGTAAGAATACACATTTGTCTAATGAGTACCAACTTGCCGCTCGTAAGCTAATATATACTAGGAGCGTTCATTATATAATGCAACTAGCCGTCGTATTCACGTTGTGTGAGGTTTACACACGAAATTTGAAAATGATCTATGAACAGTCTCAATCAAACCGAGACTGCAATATTTCGTATGTGTCGTGCTCGGCCGTTTCCAAAGGTCCATTATCATACTCTTTTTTTTATAGCACAGTGGCGTTGCTTGTGCAGTGTGGTGGCAGTAAAACGTCTCCCCGCGCTTGCAATCAGTACTGTTATTCATTCGATCTTTGGAGATCGCTGAGCCCGATACTTATAGTTAGTTATCGGTGGTACATTTTCAATTTCTTTTGTTTTCTTACTTAATTTTTGATTCGGTGGTTCCACTACTCCGGCCGATAAAAGGCTCTGGGTATTGTTTAACCACTCATAGGATATGTTGTCTGCTTTTTATACGCAGGCTTCATAACCGCTGCTCCCAACTAAATTCCATTATGTTTATTTCGCTCTTCGGGGCATTTCATTTTATTAGATACTGGGACCATACGCCGTACGACATGGGGAATACGTTAAAGAAGGATAACTCCATGTCCACCGCCATATGCATGCTATCTTCGGGATGGTTAAAATGTTGTGCTGTTGATTTTATGAATATTGAGGTCTGCTCAACCCGGGGCTAGAGGGCGTGAGCGGTAGCTAGCATATTTCACTACCACTCATGAACAGTCTCAATCAAACCGAGACTGCAATATTTCGTATGTGTCGTGCTCGGCCGTTTCCAAAGGTCCATTATCATACCCTATTTTATAGCACAGTGGCGTTGCTTGTGCAGTGTGGCGGCAGTAAAACGTCTCCCCGCGCTTGCAATCAGTACTGTTATTCATTCGATCTTTGGAGATCGCTGAGCCCGATACTTATAGTTAGTTATCGGTGGTACATTTTCAATTTCTTTTGACTGCAATATTTCGTATGTGTCGGGCTCGGCCGTTTCCAAAGGTCCATTATCATACTCTTTTTTTATAGAATGAACCTTTAGTGACACTTTCTGGAAATGTTATTAAAATCAGTGAAGATATGTCTATGACGACTGTTTGTTTGGGACATATTCATATACACTGCATTAAAAAGCGGCAGAAAAGTTTAATGAATTTGCATAGGTCGTAATGTTGGATTTATAAAAATATGCATTTTGCAGCAAAGTAATTTATTCAAACTTTTGTTGTAACTAGAAGTATGTGTAAATATTACGTAAACGATGTTTCAATACAAAACATCGATATAGTCCAAGGCAAGAAATGCCATTTTCTTGGAAATGTAAAAGTCCTGAAAACATCAAATTCCAATAAAAACAACAGTCACAATCAGTTTGAAGATATGACGGAAGATGGTTTTAAACATATGGGTAACGAATTGAAGGGATACTCTAAAGATTTAATATAAAATCAACAATTTTAGTTACACCGCTCCAAAAATATTAAAGCCTGAAGTTGCTCTTCGCTTTTTTAGCATACAATTTAAGCTAAATGGTGTCGAACTGACAACATTTAAGGAGCAATAAACCCAAATATAAACACATTAAAAATAAAAACTAACATTTTCATATGGAAGATATAAAAGTTTGTGGTCCATATTGGCCGTCGAAATCAGATTTTTAGTCAAAATAGTTTTTTCCGTTGTTGACGTATTCAGTATCATTTATATGTCTTAAAAAATGCCCTCAAAACACATTTTTTATTGGATGGAAGTATCTGCAACTTGATAAATTAATGGTGGAAAGTTCATTTTAACATAATCCGTATCAAAAGCTACAACAATGGACCATAATTAAATGTTAGGATTATATAATACTATATATTGCATTAAATAATTTAGCCCTTCGTATATAGTACAATATGATATTTGTTATGGAAACTGTGATTAAATGTAATAAAAGGAATGTTATATATAACAATGACAATTCTTTATTGAGTAGTCTTGGCCACCAGCCCATAATACAAACAGTTGTTACGAATGCGACATACATAATAATTACAAAATATAACAATTTTCAAAATGCTACAAATATTTACAAATTATAATCAAAATATTCACAGCATTAACGATTAACTAGAATGCTACCTGGTATATGTTTTACATTTACCGCTCATTTAACCTTTTAATGGTATCGTTTCTAACTTAAAGGCGAAATAGATAAATTTTGATAAATCTAAAATATTACTTTCATCACTGTTAAATAGATGATACAATTGTTCAGTTGTGGTTGAATAATTATAATGCTTATTAATATATTTATTTCTTATATCGCTATACAGTGGACATATCATGATAAAATGGTATTCGTCTTCTATAGATTGCCTGTCACAAAAATGGACATATTCTTTCTTCGTAGGGCGTATTATTATGTCGACCAGTTTCTACAACCAGATTATGCGCAGAACATCTAAATCTTGAAAATTCTACTCTGAATTTTAAGGGCATGTTTAAAGAAAGATAGTTTGCAGTTTTCAATTCAGGCATAGTATATTTATAGTGTCTACCTTTCCTAGAGTATGCCAACTTTTCACACCATTCCTGTTTAGAACAGTCAATACGTCTTTGCTTGAAAGTTTGAATAAACACGCTTTCATTTCCTACCTCATCATTTAACCAAGCATATCCGAATCCATATTTAAATAACAATTTTTTTAATTTGAGTCGCCCAGTTGATAAGTCCAGCTTCATTTAATTGTCTCAACGATTTATAACATTGGTTGGGATATCTTGTTCTGTTTAATTTTACCAATTTTAACCAATATCTTATACAACTACAATGGTAATCTATATATAGCGGATTTCTACCGCATTCTCCTCTGAATAACATATGAAAGACATTTGTTGGAAGCTTTAAGAACTTTCTACAAAACTATTCATGCACATTGTCAATCGCTTTTGAGTATTCGTATCCTCATATCTCAGATGCATATAGTAAAATAGGTTTAATCATTGTATCAAACAACTTAAATAATTCTTCTCGCTCGAAGTAGCCAACACTATTTTGTTAGGATTGCCTTTCTATCCTGAGAAGCTATTTGCATATGACCAAATCAGTTTTGGAGTTATATACAACACCAAATACTTATACTTAGACACGCATTCTAAACGTTTTTTTTCATAAAACCATTTTTCGTTTCCACTAAGAATACCCCCATTTCTGAAAATAATGATTTTTGTCTTTGATAGATTGATTTTCATTCCTGTCCTATTGCAAAATGAGGAAATAACATCCATCTGAGATTGTAACCCTCTGACTGTATCGCTTATATTTGCTATATCATCTGCGTACACTACTGCTATAACATCTTGCTCAGTATCTGAAATCTGAATTCCCTGTATACCACCTCGTCTTAATTCATCAATAAGATCATTTATGAACAGAGAAAAAGAATTATGCTCAGTTTACATCCTTGTCTAGTACCTATATTACAACTAAAACATTGTGTGTATGCATTATTTTCAACTCGTACACAGTCATGTACATATATGTTTATATATAGAAACAAGACGTTTGAAGAACTAGCCCTTACTCCTTTTTTTTTATTAAACATTGAATTAGCTCAAGATGGTTTAACGTATTAAAAGCCTTTGAAAAATCAACAAAAATACAATAGAATAGACCACCTTTCTTGCTGAGGTAATTTTGTATCATTGCCATTAACGTGAATAAGTTGTCTATAGTACAATATCTTTTCTGAAGCTAGCTTGAGCTTCCTCTATTTTAGAATTTTCTTCAGACGTGTTTTCATCATGCCTATAAGGATTGTATTTAAAAAATTGATAAATGATATTCCTCTAAAATTATTTGTGTCAGTCTTTGAACCAGTTTTATATACTAGACACAGTATACTTTCTGACCAAGCACTGGGATAGATTCCTGTGTTTAATATATTCTTATAAAGTGATAAAAGTAAGGGTGATGTGTCCATCACTGTGTGTTTAATCATTTCGGAGATTATACCATCTGGCCCACTGGATTTTCCCAGTTTCAAGCTACAAATACTCGTTTGTAATTCTGCCATACTAAATGATTCGTTAAAAATATCATCTATTTCAATGTCATCATTTAGTTGCAAATCATCTAAATACTCCATTTGCATTTTCGCTGTATAAAGGGGTTTTAAAATGATCGAAACACTGTTTACTACTAATGTCATATATACTTTTAGGTTTATATCTAAACTTTTTCACGTTTTTCCAAACAGATTACTGTTATTACCTCGTGAATTAATTAATGTGTCTCTGTTCTGTTTCTGAAGATCGCATTTCTTTTCTTTACATACATGTTTGAACATATTCCTAGTTGATTATAACCATTGACATTACGTGGTCCGAGTATTAACTTTCTTACCCCATCCAACTCCTACTCCAAGAAGCAAAAACGGGGTTGGCTGGGTTATGAAATAAAACGTTAATTTTGGCTTAAAACAATTGCATATTGTAAACTTAAAATATTTATTAGGTAATATTTAAACGGGTTATCACATTTTTTTCAGTAATTTCTTTTTTTAAACATGTCTTATTGTCCCACCAAGTCAGTTTTGGTGATTTGTTGCGCCGACCGTCGCGAGCCTCAATACATCTGCTTCGTGGTACATATCGACTATCATTTGAACACTGTTATCAATGTTAACATTAATGATTTCGTATAGGCTGTTTTTAAGATTACTGAACAAAGGTTGAAATTTTAAAGGAGTTCTATCTTTTTTTATCATCTCGTCGTTTACTCGGGCAAATACTCATTTAGAACTTGCCTCATTTAATACTGGAAAAGTTGATTTATAATGTAATGGAAATTGTACGGTTCTGATCTATCACCAACTTCAAAGTATGAAATATAAGGAAACAATTTACTAGATGCAATACAGTAGTCAACAATACCAGAACCATTATTTGCTGTACACGTACTTTCCCCATGTGAATCATTTAGTGACCTACCGTTAATATTATAAACAGCATATGTTTTACACAACTCTATCAACGACCGCCCAAATGCGTTACACATTTTATCATTTGATTCCCTTAGAGTGCAAAACTCATCACTTGTATATACAACATCTTCATCTAAAATAAAATCAACATCATCATGAACAGATATATATTGTAACTCATCACATTGAGCATTTAGATCTCAAGCGATTAATAAATTTGAATCAGGGTACTTCGTAACGACCTCTAACAAATTATCTTCAAATATTTCAATACCGTTTGTTTCAGTCAAATCATCATATATTGTTGAACCTTCTGGTGCAACATATAAGAAACACATTATAATATCGTTATCTCAAGTATATTAAGTATATTAATTAATTAACTAGCTGACCATTGATGTGAAGGAAGATGCACTCATTCAGTTCCGAAAATAGTTGTTTTACCATCCACTTTCTACATAACAATTTTTACAAAGACTGTTACTCCACCCGAATATATACCCTTTTTGCTCATCTTTTTACGTATATTTGTAATATTAACACATTGACCCCATGTTTCACAAAAAAATAAAAAAATATTTCAAATTCCTTCACATATTCCCAGAAACTTATAAGGTTTATATATTTAGATAACCCTTCAATATTCCATGATATTCTCTATTAATGACTAGTTTATCGTACCTTAAGTACGCATCATTATCTAAAGCGTTTCTGAGGAATCGTCTAAGGTCATTTCTTACTTTCATTACTCAACTTGGAAAGTCTTTACTGCCGTATACATATAAAATAGAGTCGCCGAAATTTATTTTCAATACCATCTGCGTTCTCTCCTGTGGTTTCGTCATCGTTTCTGTTTCTTCGTTGCTGACTGTTTTCCTGTCTCTACGTAACACTCTCTCTTTATCTTTGAAAAACGAAACTTCACAATAGCTGGACTTGCATTCTCGGAACTATGAAATCTGTGTGCTCTTTCCATTTTAATTTCAGTTTCGTGAATACCTAGATCGTTGTTAATATAATCTCTGAATTTGGTCTCCGTTTCTTCCCAGGTCTTCCAAACCATAAACTCGCAACTTTTCTCTCTTGATTGAGCCTGAAGATTTTCTCTCTTACCCTCGCTTGATTTCAACTCTCCCTTCAAGTAATCAACCTTTTTAGTAAGCGACTGAACGTTATCAGTTAATTTGTTATTACTCTCTACAGGCATTTTACCGGTTTCCTTGACTCATAGACTTCTCAAATTCGGCGAGTCTATGCTCCACGCTAAATACGGTACTCTGTACGGATAACATAATGCCTTTCAACTCTGCACCGCTGCCTTCTTGAGTATGTGTTTGTGCTGATGCTGACGCTGTAAACTGCTCTAACCAAAGATTGAAGGGAGGTTGAATTGAATTGAATGTTGTTTAACGGCTCATCATCACAGTATAGGTTATTTAGAGCCGCCCTAGAGAGAGGGAAGGATACATAATAATCCGGGAACCGTGCCCTACTCTTACTATCGAATAGATTCCTATGGTTCTTTAACGTGCTCGGAGGATAGAACGATTCACGGGACCGCCCGGTTTACGTCCCCATCCGACGGACGAGGCTAAGGGAAAGTGTCTTGCTCAAGAACACACCGACGAAACTCAGTGGCACCGCGGAGGATTGAACCCGGGGCCTCCGGTTACAAATCCGCCGCGCTACCGACTGCGCCACGCCAACCCTCATTGTGGCGAATGAGCATGGCTGTCGTTATTTACACTTAGTACATTTGAAGCACATCGTCCCCTTGATGTTGAGACGTTAGACTGTCCCCTCGGCCCTGGGTTTTTCTCCACACATTGAGCAGTCAGGAGAGCAAACAAAACAATTTTCAAGCACAGTCCAACATGATACAGTTTCAGCGTTACTACTGACGTTTTGATTTTGATGGGTTGTGAGAGAGAATGTCCCAATTCACGCTCTCCAAAGGCATATATATATATATAACATTTCTTTAAAGTCAGTTACAATTCATCACAGGTTACTTAACAAATATCACATTATATTATATATAGTAGCTTACTAGCGGCAGTTTGGTATGAACCATTAGCCAAAGGTGTATTCTAACTGAATGTTGATAATATGTATATCACGACTGGCAATACTTATCTAATACACAATGCGACACTGTGAACAATGATACTTTTTTTTTAAATAACAGAATGAGCTAAAAGGGACTGGAGGCGATCTGGAAGAGTAATTGGTGCCAATACAAATACAAAAGAAAACTCTCAATATGGGATTCAGTTTCATTAAAGAGTGCACAGGCATTTCATACTAGTAAAAGAAATATAAAAATATCGGACAGGGAAATTAGCATTCAAGGAGGACAGTCAACCACAAAACACAGAAACAAACACGCAAACAGACAAACAAGAAGGCAAAACAATAATAAAAGTAAGCCGAACGTTAAGTTCGGTTGAATTATTATTTATGAAAATGTTTGGACAGGATAACACGACGACTCGGTGTAATTTTATTGCTAGATCATCAATAGTAATTCATATGTGGTTCATACTGCTAGCAGTTGGTTGTACATATTAAATAAAAGTGTAGTTAGGTCACAAAATAAAAATTTAGTATAGCCTTAAAGCATCATATGAATTAATATTGAAGATGTAAGCACCCGAAACTTTCCGAGTCGTCGAGTTTTGCCGACGAAACTATTTCATCAATAATACTTAAGTCGATTATTTTATGAATGAATGAGTTATTAAAAATTAATGTAAATATATAAAGATAAAACTATTTACAAATAAGGGATGATATGGTAATAATGTAAATCAACAAATGCCCGTCAACGGGTATATACACAAGTAAATATATATAAGAACACATTATAATGATTTATAAAGTCTGATTTCTTTCAGGAAATCTAAAACAAGACTAAAATCTATAGTATGAAATAACTCTTTCATAGTATTAACATAACTGTACCTTTAACGCATAGGATCAAAGTCTACACATTCCAATACGATGTGTTTGACCGTTAACGGTGCAAAGCAGGGTATACATTCTGGTAATTGCTCACCTTATTAATATGAATGAGTATAACGTGTATGCCCTATCCTGCACCAAGCTAAGATAACTTCTTCTCGACGAATGGGTCTACTAGAAGAACGGCATTCTCCGAGAAACGGTTTAATTGAATGGAGTGTATTGTTAACTGACAAATCCCAAGCGGCTTGCCAAGAGTAACGAATATATGTGTTAATACAACTTTTAAAATCAGTATAACGTAATTTGGCATTATATATATGTAAACATAATGCTGCTTTAGCAGCACTATCAGCTCTATCATTACCACGTATTCCTACATGGCTTGGAATCAGCCCAAAATAATAACATTGTCAACTATAAGAGATTTGTACTTTTGTAAAAGTTGAAGCACAAGTGGGTTATCATGTTTCATATTACCCAGGGCTTGAAGAGATGAAAGGGAATCAGAAAATATTAAAAAATGATTATCATCAGATTCCTGAATATAGTTTAAGGCAAGTTCAATTGCCTTCAGTTCAGCTGAAAGGATTATTTTATGAATCCTAGTTTAGTGAATATATATATTGAATAAGCAACTGAAATACATTATAATGGATTTACTAATATATGAATATCCCAAATCGCCTCCAATCCCTTTAAATGCAGTATGAAACGTAATATTAAAACATGATTTATAGTGGATACATAATTATATATTTTCCATATTTTGTTGTTTACTGAAATCTTATATATTTTTAGTATTCTTTCTGGTGTCGTGGGGACCGTACGCGGTGATGGCGTTCTTGCAGGCGTTCGAATATGGTTACACGCTATCGCCAATGGCCAACACTATTCCCGTTATGATGGCCAAATCTTGCGTCATCTGGGATCCTCTCATATATGTTGGAGGTAACGAGAAGTTTCGAAAGGCTTTATTACACGATCTCTCCCATTTGGTACGGGGGTTTCGATCGAAATCACGAGCCGCTGATTACGTATCGGAGCATATGGTGGAAGAATGTAATCGAATATCGAATATATTATCACCGACAGCTGCAAAAGAAAACTCCAGTACAAATTATAATGTATGTGAGGAGGATATAGACTCCAAAGAAGACAGTGAACTATCAGACACAATTTGTTGGGATGTCAACATTGAAAAACACTCCATGCAATCAAGTGTGTCAGCATTTAGCGAACTTTTACAGTTGGAAACATCTATATGAAATGCATAAAGTCATTTAGCGTCTATATGAAGCACAAAAAGCTACTATAGCGTATATATGAAGTGCATAACGCTAACTAGCGCCGATATGAAGCACAGAAAGCTACTCTAGTGTATATAGGAAGTGCATAACGCTAACTAGCGCCGATATGAAGCACTAAAAGCTACTATAGCGTATATAGGAAGTGCATAACACTAACTAGCGCCGATATGAAGCACAGAAAGCTACTCTAGAGCGCCGATATGAAGCACTAAAAGCTACTCTAGTGTATATAGGAAGTGCATAACGCTAACTAGCGCCGATATGAAGCACAGAAAGCTACTCTAGTGTATATAGGAAGTGCATAACACTAACTAGCGCCGATATGAAGCACAGAAAGCTACTCTAGTGTATACAGGAAGTGCATAACGCTAACTCGCGCCGATATGAAGCACAAACATATATAAATTGCCTATTAATCTGCATTGATTTTTTTATTTTAGAGAATATATATGGAATTTTTTATTTACACTGTCCCGTTTGATTTGGATGAATTGGGGTAAGAGTGAGGTTTGATGCACCCTAGAATCTGCTTTAATACTAATTAAGCCTGAGTTAGAGAGATTAAAAACCTAATCATTGAAATCTACAGACAGATTAAATCTGCCCGTGAGGCGCAAATGTGATAATATAATGTTTTAGGGCATAAATAAGCAATAAGACTCGTTCAAAATAGGTTATGATCCTATCATTTTGCAACACACTGCAAGCTTGGTGGTGGACCCATTTTCAGTTTACCACTATGCTTTCCTCTTTAATTGTGCGATGACCGGACAGGCTGTAGACCCAATGATGACTACCTAGAGCCCAAAAGGACGGTGACGTTTGATGTTTGTCTTGTCGTGCCCTCAATGGTTTGTTCTCGTGTTGCTCTGGCGTCTGCCAAGTCATTGAGTATATTCTTTGCGGCTTTCTAGGCTATTGTTTTTTTTATTTATATATAAACGAGCATCTTTGTGTTTGACTTACATTGCCTATTAATGCTGCATTGTTGATAAGAGAATAGTGCATGGCGGGGATTTCTGTATTTACACTGTCCCGTTTTATTGGGCTGACGGTAGGGTAAGTGTGATGTTTAGTGCACCCTGGAACTGGTTTAAACCCCCAGCGGCCTTGTTTTGCCACTGACCGTTCCAAGGCGATAGCCCTATTTTCAACCCTTTTGTTTTTGTGATGTCTTATTAGGCATTTTATTCATCTTGAAAGTTGTTCTTTGTTTCTGTGTATGTTTGTGGTTGACTGTCGTTCTTGAATGCTACTTTCCCTGTTCGATTTTTATATCTACTTTTGATATCTCAATGAATAATAGTATGAACTTCTATCGTGAAGAAGGTGTTCACTATATAGCAAGAGTATCTTGAAAACTTTATTTTACATTATCTAATGATTTGACTCATTTTTAGTATTATTACATGTGAAGGCATATATATAGACTCATCTCAAATTTGAGCCATCACGAAGATGTTATGTATATAACGGTGAACATGAACCTTCAGTGTGGTATTTTCATACCATTCCATGGCCTGTGGTATATGATCCCAGTTTCTAATAAAATGCTTTGCCCTTAACGAGAAAAGAATGAAAGAAATAAACAAAATGGAATTTAGTTGGTAGCAGAGGTTACAAAAACTGCGTAGCACAAGTAACAGTTAAATACTAAATTAAAAAAGCAGACAACATATCCTAAGGGTGATAAACAATACTCAGTGCCTTTAAAGGCTGGAGTAGTAGAACCACCTATTCGAAATTAAGGTAAGAAAGCAATGTTTTTGAGTACCACTGATATAGGGAGGTAATACCTTTAGGTTACGTACCACTTAAACCAATCGGTAACAGCACAGTCCTGTTGTCAACCCTTTTGTGTTTGTGATATCATATGCCGTGCTTCTTATTATACCCCCGCTTTCGCAAAGTGAAGTGGGGCTATATAGTAATCACATTGTCCTTAACGTCCAGTCGCGTCGCGTCCAACCCGTCACGTAACACAGTTTTTCCCCATCGTGTGCCGTAACACATTTCAATACTTCATATATCAGAACGGGTTGTTCCCAAATCTCACATACTCATCACAACTGATGGCCTTATACCACTACATCCCCCATTGTTGATGGTCAAATTCATTACAGAACTATGCGGCTTTGTTTCACTTAGAAATGTTCACTCTCATATTGTATAATGTCCTGTAACACTTTTTTTCTGAAACATTTTTGAATTGATTGCTCCCAAACTAACAACTGATGACATTATGTCCCATTACATCAACCATTTTAGATTGCGTAATTTATTGCAGCATTATGGACCTTTGCTTGACATTTTCACTCTATAATGAACTTCATGTGGCTTTCAATTCAAAAGTTTTCAGGATTGTTATTACACTTGACATACAGTGCACACGTAATGCTATGATGTGTCTTTGCATCAACGGTTTTCGATTCTACTGTATTTTTTACAGAATTATGGACCTATGTTTTACTTATTGATTACAACTTGAAACAGAAGGCAAACATAAGATATTTAACGGCACGTCAGTACACTGTCGAAACACAATCCCACTGAATGTGTTTTTTTTTATATGCATAAACAAAAAAGCAGGACTAACAAAATTCCTGAAAATCTAGACATATGTTAATATTCTGAAATAGTGATTTCGCTGGAATACACAAAATGGAATGATTATTTCGCATATACCGACATACATGTTTTCCGGAAAAGTGTCTACAATATATACAAACTAGTTCGCAATGGTAAACTCGCAATGGTAAAATTACAATTACTGTAAAAGGAGAAATTTTCGCGAGGGTTTAATTTTGCCGAATTAAGCGTCCTCTAAAGTTTCGCTAAAATTAATCATCGCGAAGATATTTGGCTTTATTTTGGCGATAATATCAGAAAATTTGAGAAATTCAAACAAAACTAACCTTTTTTCGTCCGCAATATTGAAGCCTGTAACCGGTGTTGTAACCGGTGTCGATGTAATTTTTACAAAGCATACAGATAACAATGGTAATGATCAACAGCTTTAATCAGTGAACAAAATGAAAGTAAATGTCCAATTATCGTATTGTAATTTGAGTATATACATGTTTTCAATTCCAACCTTATCTCGAAAATATAAATGTGTACACATTTTGTCAGTCACTTACAAATCTCATAGATTAAATATCGAATCTGGCAGATGGGTTAAAGCTAATAGAATACCTATAGACGAGAGAACTTGTGATCTATGCAACATGTTAGAAGATGAGTTTTATTTCGTATTACAGTGTGACAGATATACAGAGTTAAGGAAACAATATATACCCAAGTATTTCTACCGACGACCAAACATGGTTACGTTTATAGAACTGATAAATTCAAATAATAAAGGATATATTCATAAACTCTCCATATTTATCTATAACGCGCTTTAATTAAGAAATGAGATGCATATAGAAATTGTGGATATGTTTTTGTATAACATGTTGAGTATAGTTAACTTATATGAATATAAAACAAGAAATCCGTGGATTCACATGTCTCGCCCAATGGGGGCTGACTTAAAAATAAAAAGGCCAATGATGCTTAAATAAAAGTTTGTAAACATTTTAGTTACTAAAAACAATAGAGTTTGCCGTTTGCTGAGATGACATTTAAGTGCATTTGTTTAAAAACAAAATGCCATTCTATTGAAAACAAGAGTCCCAAGAGAGCCTGTGGATGCTCTACTGGCTAAAACGGCTCTTATATCAAGGGTTGTCGACATAAAATTCCCATCAGTAGTTTTTTAAAACATTGCAAAAACAACAGGGATAGGATGGCCCTAGATCGCTTACCTGGTAATCATGGGCAATACATCTGCTGTGTCTAGTCTGGCAAGGGTATTTTTTTTAATTTGTCCCACTTTCTTCTATGAGTGAAATTTCATAAAAATGGGTGGGGTGGGGTTTATATTAACATTCTAAACAAATATGGTAAAGATGAGATAAAAAATGAAGTAAGGCCAAACAAAAAAATAGGTGTGTTTCCTATTGCATGCTCTTAAAAATTAGGGTCGGTAGGTAGGCATTTTTTTAAAAAAAAAAATTGGAGAAAGATATTGTAAGATTCTACATGTATTTATCTCATAAACCCCATACAAGTTGATGATACAACTGAATGTTCCTCTATAATGTCAGTTTACCTCGATATATTGTGATAAATCATTGTTCAGAACAAACAATATTAATTATTTTTTTAAATTTATTTAAAAAAAAAAAAAATTGTCATAAAAAGTTTTAGGGTCGGCCCCTTAAAAATAGGGTCGGTCTGGCCACCGGACACACAGGTATTTTTTTGTTTGGCCAAAATACAGATTAAATAAAGGAAAATACAATATAGCATTTTTCAACAAATCGCGGGCCATAACCTGTCGTTACTAACAAGATCTAGCTAGTTTTCAAACTTGTCCAAGATTTCATTGATATACCGCGCTTTGCACAACTAGACTTTATACTCAGGCTTCCTGCCAAATTTTGTTGAAATCCAACATGCCGTTTAGGAGTAGTGCCGACAAGACATTTAGAGTAAAAATGTCAAAGTGCCATAACTCCGTCATAAATCAGCGAACTGGAACAAAAGCGTGATATGTACAACTAGACATCTTACCGATGTTTCCTGCCAGGTTTCATCGAAATCCAACAAGGCGTTTAGGAGAAGTAGCGCCGACAAGAAATTTAAAAGTGAAAATGTCAAGGGGCCGTAATTCAATCAAAAATCAACGAACCGGAAAAAAACGCAATAGGCACAACTAGAAATCATAGCAATGCTTCCTGCTAACACGGCGTTAACACCAAAAAAAGTATAAATTAAAAAAATAATGAAATCAAAAATCAAAAAAAATAAAATAAATAAATAAATGAAAAAAAAAAAAATTCAATGAATCAAAAAAATAATAATTTATTAATAACAAATTATAATCGAAAACAATTTTTCCAAAAAAAAAATATTCTAAAAACCAATATACCGGTATATATTAAACAAAAATTTAAACACAAAAAATATACTAATAATTAAAAAAAAACGCAAAAGATCTGGTAGTTTGGTAAAGATCAGATAAAATATGAAACCCCTATCATATTAACGAGGCAAAATATAGCATTTTTAACTTAATCAAGGGCCATAACTCCGCTGTTACTGGTCCGATCTGGCTGTTTTTTGAACTTATGTGAGCTTTCATTGATATTAACAATCTGTTAAAGTTTGGTAAAGATCGGATGAAAAATGAAGGCCCTTGGCCAGTAGAGCTAAAAGTGATTTAAATGTAACAATTAAAGTTACATGCCTTTTTCTTGGATGGTGAAGGTCACATCTACATTTGCTTTGTCACGTTGAAATGTACCACTCAAGATACAACTATAATCAAAGTTTGAAAGGTCTTAGTGCATACATTTTGTGAAAAAGTGACCTAAACGCAAAAGTTGAACCTAAAAATTATAAGGTTATCTGCCCTTTGCTTGGAGGGTCAAGGTCACTTCCACATTTGCTTTGTCACGTTGCGATGTACCACCAAGATACATCTATAAGCAAAGTTTGAAAGGTCTAGTGCATACAGTTTGTGAAAATGTGACCTAAACGCAAAAGTTGAACCTAAACATTATTAAGTTATCTGCCCTTTGCTTGGAGGGTCAAGGTCACTTCCACATTTGCTTTGTCACGTTGCGATGTACTACCCAAGATACAACTATAAGCAAAGTTTAAAAGGTCTAGTGCATACAGTTTGTGAGAAAATGACCTAAACGCAAAACTTGAATGTTGCCGCCGCCGCCGCCGCCGCCGCAGCCGCCGGAAAAGCAACACCTATGTCTCTTTTTTTCTTCGAAAAGGCGAGACAAAAAGTGTATGTATAAATATTCTTATGTAAACTGTGTTAAATATACAAATATTCATGCACATTTATAAAACACCTTCTCGTCAATGCACAGGAAATGTGTACATGCATATGCAAAGTATTTCATTGTGATTTCATACTTGTTGTCTTATATGTACCAACTGCACTGTTACCATTTATTACTCTGTATTTGTATCCGCATGGGCTTTATAGCCTATTGGAATTTTGAAATAAAATTATCTATTTTATCTATCATGTATTTTTTGCAGTATTAAAATATTCTTAATTAATATTATTTGTTTGTTGTTTGACATTACCTTGATTAAAATGAAAACTGTGAACGAACATGTTTTGTTATCGCATAGGGTGAGAAAGTGATACAATGCAATCATACCTGTCAATGGGGAGTGATTACCGTACATTCTCGCACATAATTGCAAACTTTATTGTCTAAATCAGTTAATTGAAACATTTGATTATCGCTCAATACTTTTCTCACCTATATACCGGCATCAGTTGATTACCGATAAAGTTACGTGATTTAATATCCTGACTGTTCTGGTTTCATGACGTTGTGGATTAACGAAAACACCGGGTTATTAAATAGAACGGAGACGGAGACGTTGTGATTTAACGAAAACACCAAGTTGATCCGGGTTATTGAATAGGACGGAGACGCGAAAATAAAACACATTAATGTTCAATTTCGCAAACATTTGGCTACGCGAACTAGTCCGATTTTGAAATTCGCGAAATTTTGGCCCTTTTACCTCTTGTTTGTGATTGTTGCTTCCAAGAGATCCCATTTTCAGTATTTATAATATTGACTCGGAATTGTACGAACATGGTATGTGCATATTGAATATCCCAGGTGTTGGATGGTATGGCATTCAGACAAGAAAAGTCTAAATTTCTCAAATTGATGTCTACCTTAGAAGTAGTTCTGTACAGGAAGTTGTCAAGAGGAAGACGCTTCCACTCTCTCGACAGCTTATGTACGTAAAAAGATTCTTGACGTAGTTCCTCCTCCCTAGGATGGATATCACTTTTGTTGAGGACAATGACTCTGATGATTGAAGTTGACAGACCGGATAAAAATAAGTATAAAAGTCGAACAGGAAATGCAGCTTTCACAGGAAAAAAAAGAAAGATATAAAAATCGGACAGGAAAAGTATCATTCAATGACGACAGTCAACCACAAAACACAAAAACAAACACGCAAACAGACAAACGAGAAGGCAAAAGTAATAAAAAATGCAAACGACATCACAAACACAAAAGGGTTGACAATAGGTCTTCCGCATTGGAACGGTCAGTGGCAGAGCAACAAGAGAATAAACCATTGAGGTTTACACGACAATACAAGAAAGACAAAACTATCGGACAGGGAAAGCAGCATTCAAGGACGACAGTCTACCACAAAACACAAAAACAAACACGCAAACAGACAAACGAGAAGGCAAAAGTAATAAAAAATGCAAACGACATCACAAACACAAACGGGTAAACAATAGGGCTACCGCCTTGGAACGGTCAGTGGTAACAAAGGCCACTGGGGGTTTAAACCGGTTCTAGGGTGCACCAAACATCACACTTACCCTACTGTCATCCCATTAAAACAGGACAGTGTAATTAAAGAAATCCCCGCCATGATCTAATCTCTAACCAACAAGGCAGCATCAATAGGCAATATAAGTAAAACACAAATATGCTCGTGTAAATATAATACAAAAAACAATAGCCTAGAAAGCCACAATGAAGGTACTCAGTGACTTGGCAGAAGCCAGAGCAACAAGAGAATAAACCATTAAGGGTACGACAAGAAAGATCATAGACAAACATCAAACGCCAACGTCCCAATGGGCTTTAGGTAGGCGTCATCATAGGGTCCACAGCCTGTCCGGTCATTGTACAATTAAAGAGGAAAGCATAGTGGCGAACTGTAAAAGGGTCCACCACCAAGCATGCAGTACGTTGCAAAATGAAGACCACGGACGAACATCAAACGGCACCGTCCTAATGGGCTTTAGGTAGGCGTCATCATAGGGTCCACACAGTAAACCCAAATATACGCCAAAAGACAAATTTAACATGAATGGCAATAGTAATAAAGAATAAAGGCATATGACGTCACAAACACAAAACGGGCTGACAATAGGGCTACCGCTTTGGGACGGTCAGTGGCAAAAAAGACCGCTGGGGGTTTGAACCAGTTCTAGGGTGCACCAAACCTCACACTTACCCTACTGTCATCCCAATAAAACGAGACATTGTAAATAAAGAAATCCCCGACATGAACTATTCTCTAACCAACAAGGTAGCATTAATAGGCAATATAAATAAAACACAAGGATGCTCGTTTATATATAAATACAAAAAAAGAAAATAGCACAGAAAGCCACACAAAAAGTATTCAATATCTTGGCAGAAGCCAGAGCAACAAGAGAATAAACCGGTGAGGGCACGACAAGACAAGATTGCAGAAAAACATCAAACGTCACCGTCCTTTTGGGCTTTAGGTAGACGTCATCATAGGGTCCACAGCAAAATGATAGGGTCATAACTTCTTTTGATAAACATTTTAACACGTTTAACAAAGATAGTATGAAAGTAATCATGACCAAGGATCTTACGTAGTTTGTAAATCACATCACCATAGTTGCGATAGTCCTTGTCGCAAAAGAGTTCTTAAATTACCTTTATATTTGGAAAGAAGATCAGGGTTACGATAATAAAATTGTGCAAATGTTTTACGAAGTTTATGGTAGCGGTAGCCCTGATGGAGTAGCTTTTTTAGTTATACGAAAATTACGAATATTTACGTCCTCAACTCGAGTACAAGCTCTAGAAAAACGAATAAATAGACCCCATAAGAAATTGCTCGGGGAACATCCCCATTTAAATGGAGATAAATGGGTATAATTTACATTATTATATAACCTATAAATAGACGCGTTTTCATTGGCTAAAAAGTAATTTTTTAGAAAAAATATCTAGCGATATTGACCTGTTTTTTTGATATTGACCTGTTTTTTTGATATTGACCTGTTTTATATAATTGTTTTTTTGATATTGACCTGTTTTATATAATTGTAAATTGAGGGTTATATAATAAAACAGTTATGGACTTTTCAGCTGTTATACATGATGTTGATATGTACCAAAAAATCATTATTGACCTCGGCTATCGCCTCGGTCAATAATGATTTTTTTGGTGCATATCACATCATGTATAACAGCTGAAAAGACCATAATTGTATAATATCATAATTAAAATCATCTCTCTTGTCGTAGATTTTGCTAATTATTTCACCATTTTCAATAGAGAGATGTAAATCGAGAAAAGAAGCGTTAATATCAGAAATATTAGCTTTGTTAAGTTGAAGTTCTTTAGGATATATATTTTTAACCATAGTAGACAAGAAAGGGTTGTCAATGTTCAATATGTCATACATATATAAACTCCTCTTCGGCCGTAGATGCGGAATCTCCAGTCAAGACGCTCTCGACAAGGAGTGTGGTTGTCAGTGCAGCACTAACGTCAGTTTTGACAATACCTGATAAGGCGTCTGGGTGGCGTGACAAAACATGCATCCATGTTGGTTTTTCCTATCATTTATATGATGTCAAACTGACAATTGGCCAGAGCTGCAATCCATAGGTGACCATTGAGCATTATTTTTGGCAGTTGACAAGACATAAGTCAAGGAATTCTTGTCGAGGCGTATGGTGAATAATTCCGTTTGAGGTATTCGCTAACTTTGTAATGGCCCACTTCAAGGCAAGCAATTCCAA
Source organism: Cyrtodaria siliqua (assembly GCA_037043455.1). NCBI lineage: Eukaryota > Metazoa > Mollusca > Bivalvia > Adapedonta > Hiatellidae > Cyrtodaria > Cyrtodaria siliqua. The sequence continues at coordinate 27,361 of JAWPHD010018772.1, forward strand.
TGTATGGGCTGAATATTTTTTCTCGCTTGGCCGGAGTACTTTACTAGCATAGGCTTTGACTCATTGTTTGTCTTCCTGTTGTTTGTTGATAAAGAATGGCCCTTATCCACTACCGCAAGCATATACATGTACTGTAAAATGTAGGGCATAGTTTGCACAACACAAGACAGGTGGGGAAGTGAGTTTATCCTTAACTATGTAGAGGGCCCTCTGCTCTACCTCTGGCCATAGAATGGTGTGAAAACACCTCATTGAAGGTTCCATATTTACAGTCTTTGGGATGGCTCACATTTCTGTAATATTGGCATTTTAAATATTGAGGTCTGCTCAACCCGGAGCTAGAGGGCGTGTACGTTATAAAGCACTTTTCACTACCGTTCATGAACAGTCTCAGTCAAACCGAGACTGAAATATTTTATGTATTGATCGTGTTCGACGATTTCCAAATTTCTCCTTTCATACTTTTTTCAGTAACCCTGTCTTCACCACTCTTTCTGTTGTGTATTGCATTTTTCATTGTATAGTTAATTTGCTCTTTGTGGTACAGTACGTATCTACATTGCCATTGCGTTTGGATGCTGTGATATTTCTATAGAACCATTTTTCTCATTCTCTTCAAATACAAGGTAAAACAGTTTTGTTTTTTCTTGGATCCGACTATTTTGTTGGTGCAGTGACCCTGGTAATTACAGGGGCATAACAATATTAAGTTTTTTTTTTGGTAAATTGTTTACTGAACAATCGTTTGAATAATTATTTAGAAGCTTCAGGTCTCTTATGTGAAGAGCAAGCTGGTTTCAGGAAAAAATACAGTACTGTAGATCATATTTTCTCTTTGAAAATATTTGGCTAAGAATAAAAGGTTGTTTTGTTCTTTCATATACTGTCGTAAAGTTGTTGACTCAGTTAACAGAGTAGCTTTACGGCAGAAGTTATTCAATCATAAAATTGATGGTAAATGTTTGAAAATAAGATATATTATAAAGTTAAATCCTGTGTTAAAACTGGTTACAAATTAACAGGCAGTTTTGAAAGTCAGTCAGTCAAAATGTGTCGCCTGTTTTGTTTTAATTTGTTTTTAATGATTTCAATAAATTCATGTCCGAGAAATTTAAAGGATTATAATTTTTGTCAAATACTGTCAATGAAGTCCCTAATAATGATGATATTGAGGTTTTCTTTAAGTTATTTTTTGCTTTTATATGCTGACGATACTGTTGTCTTGGCCGAAAGCGCCCACGATTTGCAGTTAGCTTTAGATGCAGTAACACATGGGGATAACAAGTGAATGCTGCAAAAATCAAAATTGTTGTATTTTAGAAAAGTAAGAGAGGGTTAAGAAATATACCTGAATTTCATTATGAAAATAAAGTACATGAAATTGTTGAAAAAATTTCATATTTAGGTGTTCAATTTTCTTTCAATGGTAACTTTGCTAAGATCAGGAATATGCTAGTAGATTAGGCTAGGAAAGCGATGTTTTCACTTATTAAGAAAGCAAGGAAATGACTACTTCCCATAGATTTGCAGTTACATTTTTTTAACACTAAATTGATTGTACCTATTTTATTATATGGGTCCGAGGTATGGGGTATCGAAGATGTTTCTATTGATGATCAATTTCAATTGAAGTTTTGTAAATTTATCCTTAATTTAAAGCAAAAGGATATATAGGGTCCTATAGAAACCACAGCGTCCGAACGCAATGGCATCGTAGGTCCGCACTGTACTGCAAACAAGGACTTGAAACTACAATGAAAGAGACAAAAAACAACAGAAAGGGTGGTGAAGACAGGGTTACCGACTTGGAACGGTCAGAAGGCAATAAGGCCTACTGGTTAGCTTGAATCGATTTTATATGCGCACAATCCTCGCTATTATCCTGTCTTCAGTGCCCAAATAGACAAGACAGTGTAAACAAAACTACATCCCATCATTAGGAAATCTCTAACAATAAAGTCCACATCCAGAGAAACTAACTAAAGATATACATACAAAATAATAAACATCTCAGGATGTATCCAGAATCGATTCAAGCTAACCAGTAGGCCTTATTGCCTACTGACCGTTCCAAGTCGAAATCCAGGCTCATTAAGCATATTCAAAGGTCAGCTTATGCGAATAATGTTTACTAATTCAAATGTTCCTAGTTTTTACTTTTCTGGTGTACGTTTTGTTTCTGTTATGCATGCTAGGATAAGAAATTCATGTAGTAATCTCAATAATGATCTTTTTCAAAATCATTTTCGCGAATCGCCTGAATGCATTTGCGGTAATGAAGATGCAAATCATTTCTTCCTTGAATGTATGCAATTCAACGTTGAGAGGCTCGAACTCTTCCAGTCAACACGTTCGTTTCATCCTTTAAGCTCAGATACATTATTGTTTGGAAGGTTAGATCTTACAACACAAGAAAATGGTTTGATTTCTAATTCTGTTCAAAACTTTATTAGAGATAGTCATCGATTTACTTAGGTTTGACATTACATTTTATCTGTCTGATCAACCCGAGCAAAGTCACATGTGTTGCATTATTCTTTCTTCCACTTCTACTTTTTTATTTTATTTTTTATATCTATTTTCTTTTTATCTTAACATGTTCTACTACATATCATGTTGTAGTTAATCCAGTTTATTGATACGTGTTAATAGCAATTGCCATTCATTATATTTGTTAAAACTCCATTGTAGGGAAGGGCCGTAACTAATGTGGGTAGCACTTGTGGCCCGACCCGATTGCATTGTACTTGTACATATATGGCAATAAAATATGTTTAAATCATGCTTGCAAAATGGCAAACCTATTGCTTATGCGTCGAAAACTCTCTCAGCTGCCGAACAATCAAACGCACAGATCGAAAAAGAAATGTTAGCAATATTGTTCGGATGTACACAATTCAAGCAGTATGTCTACGGTAGACATACCGCTGTCGAAAGTGATTGCAAACCGATAGTTACGATCATAGGAAAGCCCCTCTGCGCCGCCCCGCCTCGTTTACAGAGGATGTTGTTACAGCTACAACCATTTGACATCGAGGTCATCCACGTCAAGGGTACGAATATTCCCTTAGGCGATGCCCTAAGCAGAAATTTTGTGCACGACACGTACCCAGATTTAATCGAAGTTTAAGATACACACGTACATACAGTACTCAAGCAATTGCCGGTTAGCGATTAGACTGCTCCACAGCCGTCATTTAAACAGACGACTGTCAGTAGCCACTACACGTGACCAAACTGGAAGGCATTCATTGGTGAAACATGATCGGACGAGACCCGTCATCCAATTTGTGTTCGTCTATTAATAGATTGTATATTGAAATTGTGTATGCGTAATTTATTTGAGATTGAATCTGTATCAAAAACTAAGTTTGATTTATTGAATTTGTGAAGTATTGATTGATTGATTGATTATAAAAAGAAAATGGAATATAATTAACTGTATTATTGTATTACCCTGTTTGAATTGAATGGGGTTTTAAGGCGCACCAACACAGGAAAAGGTTATATGGCGCCTAGCAGGCATGAACATGCCAGGCCCATCTTCCATGTACATCGAGATAAAATATGGAAAATGGGCCTAGAACCTTCTCACCCTGAACTGCAGAGTTGCTGCAAATTCTATCGTAGAAACTCCATTTACGCTGGAGCCACGTTATTGTTTTTCTGCCACTGCTCTTTTGATGTGAGCGAGATGGCACCTGGAACAATGCAAGGATCAGGATGAAGACCTTTAATGAACATGAACAAAAACCCTGCACATACAAAGTTAAACAAATACCACTTACGTTTTTTTCCTCAAAAATATCCTAGGCTTACAGAAACAAACACTACCCTAGGAAAGCTTTTCATCAAACTACGAACTCCTAAAAAATCTACAAAATATCCCCATGGATTTTATATATATAAAAAAAATCTCAGAAATACCTCCCTGTGTATTTTTCCTCTACACCCAACACACCTCGCAAATCCCTTGCAGCTTACCTCATTATCTCATGCGCTTACCTAAAAATCACCTCCAGAGGGGCGGTAGTCCGGGGGCTTTTTTTAAACTTAAGTATGCAATGGTACGTTTTGGCGTTTATCTGACAGAAAACTTGTTTGGTATTTGAAGAAATAATTTTTTGGCCAAATTTGAGATTAACATTTCACAAAAGTGAATTACTTACACAGAAATAAAATAAACAAATATTGACCCCCCCAACCCCCTCTGGCTTCATTTTTTATAGCATTTTCCTTCATGAGACATAAGAACATCATTTCATTGGCTGCTTAAGTTACGCCTAACATAAGAACGTAATGTTTGGTTAGTTAAGTTACGCATAACATAAGAACATCAGTTTCAATGCACCCACTCTTATACTCCACCTACAACATAGTATTCGTTAATCACCTAGGTATGGTCGGTGAAATCGCATAGCAACAAACGGTGTAATTCATGATCAACAAAGGGGTGGCGCTTTCCGATAAATGTAATTTAGAATAGATCTACGGACAGGGTCACTAAGCACACCATGCTACAAAACATGGAGGGTACACTTTAGGTGTAGCACACCCATTGCAATACAGGAAGTGTCGGCCTGGGGTATCGCACAATGGCGTCAATAAATAATTCTCATTTCTTTTTGTAAAAAAAGGCATTTTCACTAATTTAAAGTGCTATTTTTAGCTCTACTGATCAGAGATCATCAGAGATCAGCAGAGCTTATGCCGTGGTGCGGCGTCCGTCGTCCGTCCGTCCGTCTGTCCGTCCGTCCGTTAACGTTTATTTGTAGCGACTACTCCTCTGAAACTACTGAATGGATATTCATAAAACTTTACAGAAATGTTGCCCATGAAGTCTAGTTGATCCTAGCAAAAATTCATGTTGATGTGAAATCCAAGATGGCCGCCAAAGCTAAAAATAGATTTTTTAAATTTCACAGGAATGTTGCTCTTGATGTCTAAATGATCCTAGCAAAATTTCAGGTTGGCCGGAAAATCAAGATGGCCACCACGGCTAAAAATAGATTTAAAAAAAATAAGATTGTAGCGACGACTTCTTGAAAACTTTAAGAGATATTGATATGGGACTTTTTCTAAAATGATCAGCATGACATGATGGTTATCCGAGTTGAACATTATTTTGATTCGACGATTAACATGGCTGCCAGTGGCCATCTTTGTTTACATAGAGTTATATAATGAAAACTTGTAGCGACTACTCCTCTGAAAGTACTTGACGGATTTTCATGAAACTTCACAGAAATATTGCTCTTGATGTCTAATTGATCCTAGCAAAATTTCAGGTCGGCCGGAAATTCAAGATGGCCGCCACGGCTAAAAATAGATTTTCAAAAATCAAGTTTGTAGTCACTACTTCCTGAAATCAAAATCAATCAGTAGAGCTTCAAGGTCATTGACCTCTTGTTGGTTTATATCACATTGTTGATCTATTTGTTACATTTTTCAAGCATTAACATGTTAAAATTGTGAGTTTTGAATTTATTTTGCTTATATGGAAATGAGTGTATGAATACAATATTATGACATCTCAGTGTTTATGTTTTTAAAGGGACCATTCATTCATGAGACAAGTTCTTTCTTAGAAGATACATGACCCCCATTTTTCTGTGGATTTTTTGGCAGCATATATGTCATTTGTGATGAGAATGTAAGTTATTCATTTTTAATTTGGGCCCAGATATGAATGACAACATGGCATTTAAATTTTAATTCACACACAACTCAATGCAACAATCAATGGGTGTGTTACACCTTTATTGGTATCCTGGTTATATGCCGCTGTGTACCCGTTTTACCCGATTTTCACTCGATTCATTCCAAGTGACTGCGCGCGCATCCAATCGGCATATGCCGTCTAGCCCTGATAAAGGTTTACCACCACCAATTACATGTAAACCTCCGAGATGTAATCGAATGTAGTTCCTATAATAAAAAGTAATCCCTCCTTTTTCGATGGAAATGGGCATTATAAGTAGGGGAAAACTGCCCATTTCTATTCGATTTTGTGGTTATATGTATAAGAAGCGTATTAATAGGTTTTGCTGGATCACTGATGAACATTTTCGAAATTTCGACTCTATGCTTACACGTTGTGAGCAATGAAAACAGTCGATCAATAAAAACAGCTGTACCCTTGACCTGTTTAGTAAACAAACAAGAACTTTCTTACATGTCTTGTGACCCCACGTTTTCTGGTGATTTTTCAAGTGGAAAAATAGTTTTCTATATGAACATTACACTGCTGCATTATCCATACTTGAGTTGAATTTGCAGCAAATCATTAACATGTGCCACTTTAACATTGGTGTCTATGGGGAAAATAATTGGTGCTTTCATACCTAAAATAGCTCGGCACATTTCACGTGATCACGTGACGGGTTCAGTCCGGCACATCCCGATCGGTATACGAATAAAGTGCACCCTGTACAGTCTCATCTCATTGGTTGTTTAAAATCCCCATCTCGGTGTTAAAATAAAGCGACTCGTTGAGATCAGACTTTATCTATTACATATAATACGGGCTATTACTCCAATAATAGCCAGAGTTATTGGGAGGCAGTACCCACGGTTTTGTTAGCTTGCTCTGCAATTGTAATATTCTTTTAATTGCGCATGCGCAATTTTTTTTTGCCTTTCCCGGCCAAAACTTAATGACAGCGGTATGTAGTTTTGTTCATGTTTATATGTAAAATAATGAATTTTTTCTCCCTTTCCTTGACGTCAATTTTCTTATTCGTTTGCAATAGCATAATGAGCTTCTGTTTATAAGTATTCCGCCATACTTTCTATTCAGGATGCTTTCAAATTAATCAGAATATTGAAGATTTGTGTTTTGTCTGGATGCTTTGTCTCGTAACGTCAGCATATACAGCTTATATTGCCGTTAATAAGGATAATTTTTGAATTTACATAAATAAATAAATAATAAATAAATAAATAAATAAATAAATAAATAAATCAATCAATCAATCAATCAATCAATCAATCAATCAATCAATCAATCAATCAATAAATACACATAAATACACATAAATACACATAAATAAATAAATAAATAAACATTAATATTATTATTATATATGTATTATCATTGTTCTTGATGTTTCTGTTTTTTTGTTAGAATAGGCATAATATAAGTATCTATAGACATATACACTAAAAAAATAAAAATGAAGAGGAAGCAGCAGAAGCAACAGAAGAAGGAGAAAAAGAAGAAGAAGAAGAAGGAAAAGAAGGTTAAGAAGAAGAAGAAGAAGAAGAAGACTAAGGAAAATATATGCGAATAAAGCTATATATAGTCTAGTAAAAACATATTTCGAGATATGGATGCGAATCAATAATAAATAATAAAAAAAAACATATTAAGCAATTATAATGTATATCAATAAAAAGAAAAATGAATAAATAACACTAAAAATAGAAATAATAATAACACGGAAAAATGTGTATATAATAATAATAAATATAATAAAAATGAAATAATTTTTTTTTAAAAATATAAAAAAATAAATAAATTAATAAATAAATAATAATAATAATAATAATCAATAAATAAAATAAAAAACAATAAAATAAAAAACAATAGTAATATATAAATAATAAAAATTGCATACAGCTTTTATAGATATTCAAAAAATAAAAAATAAAAAATAAAAAATAAAAATAAATCAATAAATAAACAAATACATATAATAATCATAATAAAATAAATAAATAAATAATAACGAAAATAATGATATTAAATGAAAAATAAATAAACAAGCAATAAACAAATAAATAAATAAAATTATAATAAATAATATTAGTGATAATAATAATAATAATGATAATAATAGTGAATAATAATACCAGCTTCAATAAAAATAGTGTTAGTATTCATAATAACAAGATTAGTAATAATAATAATAATAATAACAATACTAGCATAAGTAAAAGGGAGATTTACATTACGAGGGTCATTCAATAAGTTCTGTCACTAACGCGTTTTAACAATGATGTGCTTGTTGTGAGTGTTGATGTTTGGTACCAAATGAAAGAAAGTTTCAATACCATTTCATTGACGGTAAAATGAATGCTGTATCTTTTGTATGACGAGAGTTATGGAACATTTAATACACATCAATTATATACATACTGAGGCATTTTCATCCTGAGTTTTTTTCAGGTATGTTAATTGTTACTTTATTAAATGCCGGTTTCTCTTTAAGTACTTGTCGAAGACCTTTGAAATGTCTCATACATTACCAGTTATATCTGTGCATTACAAGATTTAGAATTTAAGCATGGTAGATGAAAAGGCATTGTCTTAGAAATTAACATTTTAAGCTAACGTGTAAAATTAATTTAATTATAAATGGACATTAAATAGAAGGGCAGTCTTCTGAAACAGCGTTTTTGGATGATCAATATTTTCACTAAACATTGTACAATATTCTACAATTATGTGTTGAATATGAAATTTAAACACTGAAGGACTAGGGTTTGTAAAAAAAATATGAAAACATATTAATACTATGAGAATAATTACGACATTTAAAAGATATTATAACATTTCCGTAAACAAAATTCAGGGGTATAAATAACCGGACATTTTTCATTTTTGTTGTGGAATTTAAGAGAGCGAACCCAGTAGTACTATAAGTACACTACTTATCTCAGTGTTTTATCCAGTGCAAAGGATATATGCCTAGTGACAGAACTTTTTGAAGCACCCTCGTATATCAAATAAAACTATATAAGCTTCGCAACTGGTTAGTGATTTTCGTTTTATTCTGTTTCATGAATCGAGCCTGCTAAGCGGTAGTGTGCAATCCAGGCAGGAAGGTGACTGTCCAGTGGCTTGGACCGGGCTTGCTGTATGGAGAATGTGACGGCGGTTCACAAGCTAAATAGCATTGTCACGTGATGCATCAGCCGATATACAGCAGCACTCAGTAAAACAGCTAAGGTAATGGAGTGGAAAGCTAGTGTGCGCATGGGTTTAACAGGGCCCGCATAATGTTTGCAAATCTAATTCTTGACCGTATGGCCCGCATTTAAACCATGGTTCTCATGTATTGCCAATCGGCACCACTCCCTTTCATACGTATGTTCTAGTAAGATATTTAATTTGTTTCCTGTCCATATACGATGTCATCGTTCTAAAAGAGGAGTTTAGTACTGGTTCCATCTCAGTACCGGTTTCAAGAATGGGTTCCCTGGCACACAGTACTTATTCAATCAGCGAATCTTCTTATTAAGCCACTACAACAGATTTTAAGCTGATAGAGGCGTCTTATTAACTACTTCACGAGAAGCAATTTTCCAATTGAGCCGGTTGCCGTAGTAAGGAAATTGGAATGTGATTAGAGTTGCATACCCCTCATGGAAACACTTGATTATTTTATGGACGCATGCATTTCAATTTGATGCCAGTACGTGTAGCGTGTTCTACTAACTTGTTTGGCCATCTAGGGTTCCTTCTGCGGACAGCAAGTCCGTCGGTTTTATTATGGAGTTTCGTTGGTTTTCGGTGCCATATACTCCGTAAAGGTCGCGTTATCGTCATGGACTGTTTACGGATCATTTACGATAGTCGAGGGCTGTGGCTGTTCTTTTTGCAATACTTGTCTTTTCCTTCCGTCACCCTTTAGTCGTAGAGGCATTCCTGTTCGGTCTCGTATCACAACTTTTACGACGGTTCAGGTAGTGGTAGCAGTGTCAGTAGGAGTCCCTTAGCCTAGCAACAGAGTAATGATTTTGCGTATTGGTACAGAAGCACTGGTCAAAGTCTATTAGGCATCCACGCCTTTCCGTCTTATTCATCTGGGTTAGGCAAGCCTATTTTATCATCCACACGTACTTTTATGGCCAATTTAGACAGCCATACGCATGCTGTTTATTGTGGTACCCTGCACGTGATTATTTAATAGTTGGATAACCGTCACTTATAGACAGGCATTCGAACTGTTGGTCATTTTCAGAGTGGCAGACATTTAGGTCAAAGTTAGTAATAATCATGCACCCACGTCTTACTGTCTTATTTATCTCATTTATCAATCACACGTCATTCTCTGGCCGATCCTATTTCACGAAACCCTTTGGACACAGCTTGGCGACACGACATACGAGCTCTGGGTGTTCTGGCGACGGGACTTCAGATGACAGCCTCTTACTTTATAGGTATTCGTGGTTTCCAATCATTTAGGCAGCCTTACTCATGCAGTATTTGGATCCCCTGCACTTTATCAAATAGTGGGATAACCGTCAAGTAAACACTGGCTTTATAACTGTTAATATAGCCTTTGAAGAGGTTTGTAAGACGGATCAGAGTGGCAGAATTTCAATTGTCACCTTCTCATTTTAACCAACTGACATAGTTTCTTCCGTACTGAAGAGTCTTGTCTCTGCTAATCTTGAATATATGTAGGTCAGTTTAGTTATTCGCAGGATTCTCATGAGGTTGTTACCGGAAGCGAAGATGACCTTGTTCAGCGTGTTTAGTGGTGAGAGGGTCCCCACTTCGTCCTCGAGAAGGATTAACGGCTCCCAGTAGTCCAGGGGGAACGAACCCGAAGGTTCGACGCATTGAGTGTACAGTCATGTTGACTCAGATATGGTGATATGTGCTTGAGCGATTCGCAAGCACAGTTGGGGGATGACTGAAGTCAGCCCAACACTTTCTATTAATTTTGTTGGTTCTTTGTGAGGGTTATAACTTCATTTTGCAGTTGGTTGTGCACAGTCAGACACGTGGTTGAAACGTTGTTGAACTTCGTAATAAGCGGAGATACCAGTCGTTAAGTAGGCGTTTTGTTCACGACGTTCAATGAGATTATAATTATCAGTAGGTTACGGCGTTTACACGTCCAGGTTTGTGGGAAACTCTGCGGCATTATAAAAATGTCATTTGATCGCTGCCATATGGCCGTCAGCGAATCCTTCAATTCAGTGAAATCAAAGTTAATGACACTTAACAATTTTATAATTAGTAAATTTCAATGTAATACTGACCACTGTTCCCCAGGGTCGGGATTACAGCATGAAATATTAAGCCTGTTGGGGCTTATTGTTGGTGCATCATGCCTAGTTCGGTCGTGCACATTAGTGT
>JAWPHD010018773.1:0-38453 GCA_037043455.1 Cyrtodaria siliqua
GGTCAATGTCATATTTTGCTTATTTTCCCCAAACTTAACTTTAGTTAAGGAACAACCTTGGTTAGGCAACTTAACCTCAGTTAGCTTTATGTGATTGCCTAACTTTATGTCTTTGATACTTGGTCATATGTATTGTTGGCATTGGTGGACATCGCTGGACGACAAAACATACCAAGATCAAGGTCATGTTTTGCGTTATTTACCCTAAACATCAGTTTGGTTAGGTAAGTTAACCTCAGTTAACTTTTTCTGATAGCTTTAATTTCTTTTGTTTGATACTTGGTCATATGTATTGCTGGCATTGGTGGACATCACTGAACCACCAAAATTACCAAGGTCAAGGTCATAGTTTGCATTATTTCCCCCAAAATTAACCTTGGTTAGGTAACTTAACTCAGTTAACTTATGTAAGTGCCTCACTTTATGTCTTTGATACTTGGTCATATGTATTATGGCATTGATGGACATCGCTGAATGACAAAAAATACCAAAGTCAAGGTCATGTTTTGCATTATTTTCCCAAAACTACACCCTGGTTAAACCACTTAACCTCAGTAACTTAACTTCTTATGATTACCTTGCTTTTATTTGTTTGATACTTGGTCATTTGAAGTGTTGTCTTTGGTGGACATCATTTAAGCATAATTTATTAAAATATTTCATATGCCGTTTGTCGCGGTGGGTGAGACACCCTCAGACCGAGATTTAACTGATTTATAGAAGGAAAATCACAGCAAATGTAGTATACTGAAGTGGTATAATGCATCATATGGTCCAGTAAAGGATTTTGCAGTCATTTGAAGCTTTTTTCTTTGCTTTGAATGATATTTACCTATATGCCATATATGGTAATTTAGAACTATGACATCACAGTTCCCAAAATGGCGGCTCCCATATCCGTTTCAAAAGAACTTTCAAATGATCATATCTTGTTTGTTTATCATCCGATTTTGATAATTATTTCACCTTTGACTAAGTTTTTCAGAACTCTCAATAATAAAGATTGTTTGTCTGTGTCGCTACATTCCCTTTAATGGCCACCCTTTTTGTAGTAAATTTAACTCTTAAACATCGTATGAACATTTCTTGATAGTCCCGGAGAGAAACATATATTTAAAACCGTTACTAAATTGTATGTGTTTGGCTGTGGCCACCCTTTTTGTAGTATTAATAATAATACAAAAAGGGTGGCCATTAAACAATTTAGTAGCGGTTTTAAATATATGTTTCTCTCTGGGACTCTCAAAAAATGTTCATATGATGTTTATGAGTTAAATTTGTTAATTGATAAATATTTTTTGAATTGATAAATTTAACTCTTAAACATCATAAGAACATTTTTTGATAGTCCCAGAGAGAAACATATATTTAAAAGCGCTACTAAATTGTATGTAAAAATAAGTATTATTTGCATGATGTAGATACTACTTTTACCACTGTGATTGCAAATCTGAATTGTATAGCTGCACAACTATTGCCATGTAATTGATAAATACATTTACCTGTGGATTAATTTACCTGTTCAAAGTTTTCTAGTCATCTTATAAAATCTTATTCTTGTATTGTAAATATCTATTGTTGTGTATAAATTTCGATTTAAATAAACATGTTCATGAAACAAAACATGGCCGGAGAACTTTAAATGTTATAAAATTCAGGTCTCTATTCATAATTAATTGATTTAGTTTAACACGGAAGCAACTTAATTATAATTTTCAGAGCATGAAGTTGTGATATTTTAATGTGATTTCAAATAATGTTACAAAAGTGAGATTATTTTCTCATCATTTTTATGTTTAAATCGCGAATAAAAAATGGATTTTAATTATTTAAACATTTATTGGTAGTGTCCACTAATATGTAGATGACATGTTCAACTTCCATTGCAGAGTATCAGTTGACAGAAATGGTTTGAGCGTTAACCGTAATTCCAGCGGTAGGCAGTGTAGTCATGTCATCTTCACTGAAGTTCGAGTCCAATCTCCATTCGCTGAGTCCAGCGATGAAGTTATTGTCTGGCAGTGGGTCAAATGGGACCAATGGAAGTGTCATGCAGTGGTCTAACTTGTCAACAACCCCAGGAAGTATAACATTTCCACCAGCATCGCCCTCTGTTGTGTCGCAGCCTATATGCCAGTGGTTATTGTATGCAGATATTGCAGAAAGCAGGTATACAAAACACTTCGGAAAAAATAAACATTCTCTTCTAAATATCCTTGGAGGTTTATTAAATAAATTTTCCTTATTTCAAGCATAAATTTATCTGGTTGCCGGGGTAAAATACAACCACTGCAAATCCAGCTAGAGGATGACCTTCATGTTTATTTTATATTTTATCAGTTTTTATCATGCTCATTCAAGGTCATCATGACACCGCATATGCAAACTTGGAAACGTGTCTCCATTGTAAATGGAGTGTCTACTATAGAATTAGCAGTAACTCTGCAGTTGTGCAGGTTTTATCTTGATGTAAATGGAGGATGAGCCTGGCATATTCATTCCTGTTAGGCGCCATATAACCTTTCATGTGTTGGTGCACCAACAAACCCAATTCAATTCTGAAAACAACAGAAGTGCTTTCATACTCTGATGATTAAGTCGTGTATAACTATGATATGCATGAGTTTTATTATTTCAGGGTGCGTATATGGGACTTAATAATCTTAATACCTAATGCATTGTTCCTGATGTTCATAATCTGGAATCTAAAGGTTGCAATTTCCAAGTTACGGAACACCAACAGCCCCATATTTACAGCCTTCTACACTCTGGTATGTACTCACATAGTATGAACAGTGTCTTGTTTTTAAAATTCTGTTTACTTAAGAATTTAAACGTTTAAATGGATTTGTGTCTGTTTCCTATACTTGCCTCTTAACCAGCAAAGGCCATGTGATAGATTTCCAGTGGTGTCATAGCAGGGATTTTCAGGACAATCCCTATGTACTGATCACCAGAAAGTTACTGTTAAAGTGTGACTGTCCATCCTATAGATGGAATGAACAGCAGATAATCCTGTAAATATGGAGAGCATTTTACAGTGCGAATTAAAGGTCCATAAAAGAACAGAACATGACCTAGTTTCTCAGTAAATAGTCTCTCATAAAATATACTGCTAATGTTGTTTAGCACAAGCATGGAGATAATTAACTGACCTGTAATGTAAATACTCAGCGTTTACTTAGTTGTGTGCCCATTCAAATTTGTATATGTATTACAATTAACATAAACAATATGAGTTCCCGTACATGTATACACTAATACAGTGCCATTAATTAACCTTCAGGTTGTGTTGGTGGCAATAATAAGTGTGCTGCGATGTATTGTTGCCATGACAGTGAACGCCTCCGTGTTGGCAGGGGACATTACTGACAAGGTAAGCAGTGTCTCGGGCGTCTCAAAACTGAGACATGTTTAATAATTTGTTGTAATATCACTTCTAACATCAGTATTTGGTTGCAATCACAGTGGATTAGAGTATTAGAGTTTTCAAAAGTGAGTGCACCTTAACTTTGGAAATAACAAACCCTGCAGACATATTTATATCCCCACCCTACAAGGTTTGGTGGGGGCTAAATAGGAATCACTTTGTCCCACTGCCTCTCATCAGGATATAGTTGTTTTATTTTGTTTTCATTTATAAACAGATAATAGTTGGATAAATATCTTTTTGGTATGATAGTATGACATATCAAACTACAGAATCAAGACCTCACAGTCTCAAGCATCCATATTTGTGACTAGGCCTTGAATTCACCAACCATTCTTGAGAATATTCTTTGACTTAAGACCAAGTATGCAAATTTCAAACACAAATATTTCTAAAAAGTTTAAGGGATAAACATGTATAACAAACTGCTACTTATAAATATGATAAAAACAAATCAATTGCAACTTCGAACGATTGTTTATGTTTGAAGGTAATGGGAATATTTGTGATCGAAATTTGAGTACTTGAGCTCAAGTCTAAGACCAGTTTGAAGAATGGTTGGTGAATTCCAGGCCTGGTTAAACTGATATTTCAGGAATAGATGCATTGTTACACAATAATAATAATCATATATGCATAGCTTATTGTTTATATTTTTAATTTTATGGGTTTTCATTGCTAGCGACGCGAGCTGGATCGCAGCATTAAGATCCATAAAATTCAAGATATAACCAGTAGCCAATTTACCAATACTATGCAATTTCTCACAGCAGCATGATATTTTATGAGACTTTTTGCGTTGCTTTTCGAAGAAAATGCGAGTCATAGTGATCCCTTTGTTTTCCGTCCGTCCATCTGTCAGTCCGTCATGAAAATTTAACTTTGGCTATAACTTTCTCATTTCTTGAAAATTCTTCATCAGACTTTCAATATATACTTTAGCATGACACCATCGACATGGCCATACTAAAATATAAAGATCAAGGTCAAACTGAAGGTCATTATATGGGTTAAATGCTCATTTTTTTCTTCACGAAAACTTAGGCCATTTTGTCAAGGTCATCTGGATCCAAAAAACCTTGTTATACTGACAAAGCGCTGACAGGCAACAAACGTGTTCTGCCGAACACGCGTCTAGTTTTAATTGAATGGAGGCATTTTAGCGGCATTTTTTTCCCTAGAAGTATGTCTGTTGATTTATTGTCATTTATTTACCTACATGTTCTTCCATCCTACAGGTGCTGTGGCTGGTACTGAGATTTTTCTTGCTGGCTACCGAGCTGTCTGTCATAGTGTTTGGTATTGCTTTTGGTATGTACTGATACTATTCTAATAAACAACCTGAGTGGGATTAATTACCAGGGGTGGTTGGGGTGGAGTGGAGTTGCATGGGGATTCATTACCAGGAGTGATTGGGTGGGGGGAATGGGACTTATATTTTCAAACTTATAACAACCGATGAGTATTTCTTTGACATAAAATGAGTAATTTGTAAATTAGCCTAGGTAAAATGAGTATCTTTACTTAATGTGACCAAATTACAACATGACTGCTATATCCAACTGTGAAACAAGTAACATAATAATGAGAAATTAAAAAGCATCAACATTTTCAAAAAATAGGATAGTGATTGTTTTCCTTGCATTTTGCTTTAAATCTACCTGAGATAAAACTATTTATTGAACGTTTTATTTTAAAAAAATATGTAGGGATGGCCTGACCCATCTTCTCTAGTGATCACATTTAATACCTGGAGCTGTTATTTGATATTCTGCTTTTGTTGCAGGCCATCTGGATAGTAGAACTAGTATCCAGAGAGTACTTATGGTCACCACAACATTTGCTTTTCTCTACTCCTGTACACAGGTATGTGCAATACTGACCTTCACCTTCAGGTTATGTACTCATTGACATTTAGATATCACTGAGTTATTGACCTTTATATATCTCGCAACTGACCTTCAGGTTAATGTATTAATCCTCGTTTATCACTGACCTTGCTCTTCAGGCTATGCTTGTATCTGTCCATCGCTCTGTTAACTTCTCTTAAACAACTTCTCGTAAACCATTTAGACGATTTTGAACATCACATGGATGATTTTTAGGTCAATGACAAATGTGTTAACATTAGGTCAACTTGATATCCAAGATGGCCGCCATTAGTATAAATGGTAGGTAACCTTAAACAACTTTCTCAAGAACCACAGAACATGTTTCACAAGATTGTCTTTATTAATGATCGCCAACCCCTAAACTATCTAATTTGTTCAAATGAAGTTGCTGTGTTTAAAAATGGCCATGCTGTGGAGTTGGTCTAAAGTTTGTATAAAAAGATTTTGTTTTAATCAACTTATATAAGGTATTTATTTTAAATATTCTTTTCTGAAACGACAAGGCATAGAGCTCTCATATATTGCAAGTAACGTAAGCCAATGTTCCTCTACCAAATGTGTTCATTGGTGACCCTTTTGTTCAAGTTTGGGCCGACCCCTGGGGTCACATGTTTAGATAGACCTAATAGTGAACACAATGAAAGATCTTTTCTGAAACTAGAGGTCAATGAGCATAACGCTATGTTCTTTTACCAAGTTTGTTCAAATTTGACCCTGTACTTCTTTGTCAAAACTTACCAGACCTCTTTTAGCTCACCCTGTTCTGTAACTGTTGCAAGTGTCTACATTGGACAGGGTCATCACGTCAGAGATTCAAGGCCATTTAACATTTAACCCTCTTGTTTAGTCAGACAACCCCTTATGTGGCAAATTTACAGCATACATTTTCTTCAAAGTCACTGAACTATCGGGTTGAAACTAGATAATAGGGTCTGCTAAGAAAAAAACTTCAGTCATTGAATTGTTTGGCTATTACCCACCAATTGACCTGTATTTGATATGTTTTGTAACAATAATCCGTAATCATATTTCTTTTATTTGATGTTATATGAAAATTAGGTTACAATAATTAGAAAAAAGCATTAAGAAATCATCTTTTTATAAAAAATATAGTAAACATTTGTTATTACCACTGTAAATGCAGCGAACACTAGAGTTTATAAACGGTACCCAAAGTTTCACGTGACGGCATAGGATGTCTCAAAAGAAACATGATATTTTACCCTCTATAATTTCAAGGAACACTAGAGTTTTATTACCCTGACCCCAAATTCACGTGATGACAGCTGATGTGATAAAGAACTATGATATGTTACCTTCTATAATTGCAGGGAACACCAGAGTTTATTTACCCCGACCCCAAGTTACAGGTGATGGTAGATGGTATGTCGCAGAACTATGATATTTTACCCCCTATATTTGTAGGGAACACTAGTGTTTATTTACCCCGACCCAGTGTTTGACATGAGGATAGATGGCGTGTTGCAAAACTATGATATTTTACCCCCTATATTTGTAGGGAACACTAGTGTTTATTTACCCCGACCCAATGTTTGACATGAGGATAGATGGCGTGTTGCAGAACTATGATATTTTACTCTATATTTGTAGGGAACACTAGTGTTTATTTACCCTGACCCAATGTTTGACATGAGGATAGATGGCGTATTGCAGAACTATGATATTTTACTCTATATTTGTAGGGAACACTAGTGTTTATTTACCCCGACCCAATGTTTGACATGAGGATAGATGGCGTGTTGCAGAACTATGATATTTTACTCTATATTTGTAGGGAACACTAGTGTTTATTTACCCCGACCCAATGTTTGACATGAGGATAGATGGCGTGTTGCAGAACTATGGTATTTTACTCTATATTTGTAGGGAACACTAGTGTTTATTTACCCCGACCCAATGTTTGACATGAGGATAGATGGCGTGTTGCAAAACTATGATATTTTACCCCCTATATTTGTAGGGAACACTAGTGTTTATTTACCCCGACCCAATGTTTGACATGATGATAGATGGCGTGTTGCAAAACTATGATATTTTACCCCCTATATTTGTAGGGAACACTAGTGTTTATTTACCCCGACCCAATGTTTGATATGAGGATAGATGGTGTGTTGCAAAACTAGGGTATTTTACCGCTATAATTTCAGGGAACACTAGAGTTTGTTAACTCCGACCCCAAGTTTCAGGTGATGATAGATGGCATGTCGCAGAACTATGGTATTTTACCCTCTATATTTGCAGGGAGCCCTAGAGTTTTACCCTGACCCCAAGTTTCACATGAGGATAGATGACGTGTCGCAGAAGTATGATATTTTACCCTCTATATTTGCAGGGAACACTAGAGTTTATTTACCCTGACCCCAAGTTTCACGTGATGGCAGATAACGTGACAAAGAACTATGATATTTTCGCGCACGGTGGGATGATCTTCTGGATTACAAGTTCTGCATTCTTTTTTATAGTGAGTGAAAACTTCAAGGCTCTCATGGTATCTGCTTGAATTTCAATATTTTTATTTCTCGCCACAAAAGTAGAGTGGGTATATAATGTTGCCCTTGTCAGTTTTTGTATGACTGACAATGCTAAGGCCGGGCATCTGTGACCCATGGACACATTTTCTAGTTAAAGCATTATATCTCTATGCAGTTTTGGTAAAGTTTACATTGGGTAGAAGTTTTTTCTAATCAGTTTACAGTCAAACTTGCTCGAGGCCACCTCTGCTCAGAGACCGCCTGCTTTAAGGGACATTTCATTTCCCACTTTCCGGTGAAATAGTGGATTTTATGATTAAAATAAACCTTATATTTTCATTGTTTATATTTCACATGTGAAAATATTTTCACTCAAAATGAAGTCATGCAACTGTTGACATTGTTTACATTATTGATGTCATTGTTTTTGGCAGATTGTGTTTTTTCTGCATAAATTTCCAGGTTGTGAGTATATAATAAATAGAATATTTGTTGGGTTGTCGTGAATATAGGATTTATTTTCATCTCGAAGTGAGAAAACTCAAATATTTTCAAGATAGATAGTGATTCCAGACAGGCGGGATTTAGATCGGCCCCACCTCCCGGGAAATAGACTTGGCCGGATTTTGACCTGGTGCCGAAAATCACCCTCCACCAACTCCCACCCTAGGGAATTAGACAAAAAACTTAGCTCCATGGGTGGGATTTAGACACCAATTTTACAAATCTCCATGGTCAGCCCGCCGCCCCAACCCCCCGGTGGGGCAAAACATTGATAGGTGCATTAAGGGACCACTACAGGGAAGAGCTAAATTGGCCTCTTTAACACAGGTGGTGTGATCTCTTAATACAGGTGCATTTTCAATTTAAAACGATGCAATTGGTAATGTTTTTTTTTTAAAGAAACCAACCCGCTAAATAATGACAACATTTCAAGTACTAAACCATTCATCAAAACCCTGTCCAGGTGTTTAGGTCATATAATATTGTATATGTATAGGATGTGTTCTTAAAATACCCGTGTTTCAATGTGTGTAAAATGAATTATGAGTGGGTAATTCTCAATTCAACACTCCAGCTTTGGGGTTTGGCCTGGCTGGTTAAAGCCGTTTATATCGTGTTTATAGAGTATTCTCAACATGTGTAAGTTATATACACTGAACAAAATTGCTAAGTATCAGCTTTTGTATCTTAACTAACTTTCTTATTTTAAATATATTTTAGAAAAGATATATGATAAGTATTTTGTTTTGACCCATAGTTTGTAAAACATTTATTTTTTGTTTATAAATTGTTACATCTTTTTAGAGTTACCCTCCCTTTATGAAAACATGAAATGTGCTGATAAAACATATATCATGTGTCAAAGATCGCTTAAAGATATAAAAAAAAAATGGTATGAAATAATAGAAAAAAACACAAAAATTTGACCCCTTAATCGCAGATTCCCCGTCTATAAAAAACTGAAATATGGATAATCTTAAATTACCTCCCTTTACATTGAATATTGTTTGAAAATCAAGCAACTGTAATTCAGCGTTAACATTAAATATTTCGAAAATTTCTTTTGCAAACGCCTTTGTAGTGGTAATGCTAGTAAAACATGATCTCAAAATAATTTTAACTGCCATATTTTAGAATTAGTAACATCGAAAGCTTCACTAATTCGAAGTACTTAATAAAATCCTATATACCCAGTTGACATGTATAAGTGTTATAACTTATTTCTAAGAAAACACATTGACTTAAAAGTTTTAAAATATGTTCATGCAATCAGAGTAGACAATTTACACTCATTATTTTGCAGTTTAACCGTATCTCTTATCAAGCACAACTTGCCCCTCACCGCTGTAGGTTCGATCCCTCAGGGGCCTAAGAATCTTTATGTGAGGAAGCTATCCAGCTGGCTTGCGGAACGTCGGTAGTTCTACCCAGGTGCCCGCCCGTGCACGAAAATTGCCCGGAGGGGCACCTGGGGTCTTTCTCCATCAATGGAAGCTGGAAAGTCGCCATATGACCTTAGCTGTTGGTGCGACTATAAAATCCAATTCAATCAATTCAATCATTTATCAGGCACAAAATACACAAAGCAATGAGAATATTATTGACATATTCTTAGGTTGATACTTAGCAATTTGGTTTAATAGTATATATACCTCATCCTCGGTATGTTTAGAAACGGTGTAGATCTCTTGCGCAGGTTTCACTGTTTCTATATCATCAGTAAGTATATTTAGTATTGTAACATCAAATCACAGATCTCCCTTATAAAAACAAATCATCTCAATCTATGCAAATATAATTACCTCCTTGATGAAAAATATTTAATTATCTCCCTTGATGAAAAAATACCTCCTTTGATCAACAGTAACGGTAGTAATGTTTAACCAAGTCTGTGTATAACTTCAGAATTCAATTTCAATAATTTTTAGCTCTACTGGCCGAAGGCCAGCAGAGCTTATGGGATGCCGAGTTGTCCGTCGTCCGTCCGTCCGTCGTCCGTCGTCCGTCGTCCGTTGTTAACTTTTGTCTCGTTAAGACGATAGGGCCTTCATTTTTCATCCGATCTTTACCAAACTTTAACAGGTTGTTAATATCAATAAAAGCTCGGATGAGTTCGAAAACCAGCCAGATCGGACCAGTAACAGCGGAGTTATGGTCCTTGATTTAGTTAAAAATGCTATATTGCTATATTTTGCCTCGTTAAGACGATAGGGCCTTCGTTTTTCATCATATCTTTACCAAACTTTACCACGTTGTTAATATCAATGAAAGCTCGGACAAGTTCGAAAACCAGCCATATCGGACTAGTATCAGCGGAGTTGTAGCCCTTGATTTAGTTTAAAATGCTATATTTTGCATTGTTAAGACGATAGGGGCTTCATTGT
Organism: Cyrtodaria siliqua; assembly: GCA_037043455.1. Taxonomy (NCBI): domain Eukaryota; kingdom Metazoa; phylum Mollusca; class Bivalvia; order Adapedonta; family Hiatellidae; genus Cyrtodaria; species Cyrtodaria siliqua. The sequence continues at coordinate 10,703 of JAWPHD010018773.1, forward strand.
TCATCCGATCTTTACCAATCTTTATCAGATTGTTAATGTCGTTGAAAGCTCGAACAAGTTTGAAAACCAGCCATATCGGACCAGTAACGGGGAAGTTATGGCCCTTGATTTAGTTAAAAATGCTATATTTTGCCTCGTTAAGACAATAGGGGCTTCATTGTTCATCCAATCTTTACCAAACTTGAACAGATTGTTAATATTAAAGAAAGCTTGGACAAGTTTGAAAACCAGCCATATCGAAATAGTAACAGCGGAGTTATGGCCCTTGATTTAAAAATGCTATATTTTGCCTCGTTAAGACTATAGGGGCTTCATTGTTCATCCGATCTTTACCAAACTTGATCAGATTGTTAATATCAATGAAAGCTCAGACAAGTTTGAAAACCAGCCATATCGGACCAGCAACATCGGAGTTATGGCCCTTGATTTACTTCAAAATGATATATTTTGCCTCGTTAAGACGATAGCGCCTTCATTTTTCATCCGATCTTTACCAAACTTCATGAAATTGTTAATGTCTATGAAAGCTTGGTCAAGTTCGAAAACCAACCAGATCGGACAAGTAACAGCGGAGTTATGGCCCTTGATTTTGTTAAAAATGCTATAATATGCCTCGTCCTACGATAAGGCCTTCATTTTGCATCTGATCTTTGCCAAACTTTACCAGATTTTACAACTGTCTTTTTTATATTATTATTCATTTTTATTTTAATCATTTTTTTTTTTTTTTTTATTTATTTATTTATTTATTTATTTTTATTATTATTTTTTTATTTTTTTTTATTTTTTTATTTTTTTAATTATTATTTTTTTTTTTCATATTTTTTTTTTTTGAAATTATTCCATTTTTTTCAGATTTTTTTTTTTTTTTTTTTATCTCTATGTTGGACCAGAAATAAATGCTATATTTTGCCTCGTTAATACAGTATGGCCTTCATTTTTCATCTAATCTTTACAAACTTTACCAGATTCTTTAGTTATGGCCCTTGATTTAGTCAAAAAGCTGTTTTTTGCCTGAAACTTTCAAAAAAACGTAAATGGCAGTCACTCGCTTCATTGATGTTATAAGAGCCATGTTAGCCAGTAGAGCGTCCACAGGCCCTCTTGGGCCTCTTGTTATTTTTACATTGATAGTCAATTAACCTTTATACTTTCAGGTATATTCAGTGATTTTTATTCTGCCCTGGACATCTTTAAATAAGAAGTTAAATTTACCATGTGAGTAAATCAGTGTTTTTGGTGACAGACAAATAGGGATTGCTTTGATTTCTTATATGATCATTTGTGGTCACAGTTTAGTTAAAAAAGCTATACTGCCAAATTTGGCTACAAATCCGTTTTTCCAAACTCTAGCCACGTGTTGAGGTCATACAATAATGCATACGTGCCGATTAAAAGTTTTAAATCTATTCATGGGTACTTACATTAACTGTTATTAAATATGCTTAAAATGGATTAGGAAGTTGGAAACTCATAATTAGACGAATCCTATATAGGAATCACGTTGTCCGTAGCATCCTGTCGCGTCCCGTCACGTAACACATTTTTGTCCCGTCCCGTCGCGTCCCACAACACATTTTTATTACTTGAAATTCCTCAAACGATTTTGAATGGGTTGTTCCCAAACTTCATATAAACATAATAACGGATGACCTTATGTCCCTCTACATCACCCATTGTTGACTGCCTGATTTATTACAGAGTTATGGCCCTTTATTTGACTTAAAATATAAGCAGGGGGTATTTTCATCACCTTCAGTGATAGTTCTAGTTTCTGGAGAGCACAAAACTGTGTGAAGTAATGGTCACGTGTAATGAATAAAATTAACCTGCTTCGGTGTTGAAAATAAACAATAATTGGTAAATTGGCAGGAAATCGGCTAAGTTTTACATGGGGTTCATCAGGCCTTTTTAAGAAGAATCTAATATTTTAAAAATGTTCCAATTCATGATAAAAATGTACATCAATCAATATAAGGTGTTAGCATCGCATTGTTCAGGCCTAGACACCATATATTTTGAATAAAATCGGGCGTAAAATGCTTAAATTAACCCTTGTGCATAACCTAGGATATTACTGTGTAAAATGAATTATCTTGTAAATATATCTTTTTATGCTCATTCATTATCTTTAGACCCTTTGGTATAGAAAATGTCATTATTTGTTAATATTTTAGTCAGACCCTTCCCCACCCCACAAAAAAAAGATGTACCTCTTTCAAACTCTACAGCTTTCATATAGGACTACTACCAAACTTTGACCACAATTGCATTTTGGTGCAGTCTCGTGAGTGTCCAAGTTTTAGTCAGTCTGCTTGTTTGTATTAGAAACTTGCTGCAGTAACATGGCAAAAAATTATCTCAACTATAAGTCTATAGGGTAATTGAATTTTTTTTGCACCTTTTACCTCAGGTGCATTCTTTACATAATGTTATTTAATAAATTCTCAAATTAAGAATGTGAATATGTTCATTAAGGTACAGCCTAATAGTTTAATTCACAGTGTATTAATTTCCATAAAGACTGCATGGGAAATTCAGCAAAAAAAATAATCTGAAACTTGTATTTACGTACCATCTTTATATTCCATGTTCAATTGCAAAACATCATAATACATATTAAAGAAACTAAACCGCCAAATAACGGCAACATTACACTAAAAAAACATTTATCAAAACTCTATCCAGGTGTTCAGGTCATATAATAATGTATCTGCTGATTAAAATTATAGGATTTTGCATGGGTTCTTATATATGTACATACATATATGTTGTTAAATTTGACTGTTGTTGGTGAGATACCAACTTAAGCATTGTTAACATCAACTATATTCCACTTTCATCCAGTACTTTTTCTAGGTGTCCAACAGGGCCGAAAAACGGACCGGTTCCCAATGCAAAATAGTGCCTGTTTTTTTAAATTATTGAAAATATTCCCAATCTCCAAAAAAAATAAATCCCTTTATGTTACATACTAATCAATATAAGTGGTATGTTAGTGATGTAATGGTGTTCCTAATTATATCTTTTAGGCTTTCACCTCACCCTAACTTACAAAATGTTGACCTAAACAATTCTCAATTGGCCATTTTATCGATGAAAAAAATTCCGAATTTATTCGTTTTTACGATAGAAATTCCCAAGGGTCCTTTTTCCCAAAATACCTTGTAAAAGCCCTGACTGATCAGGTGTAAAATGTATTCATTCTTTATCTGTATTGAGGGTAAGAATTGGAAAGATAATTATGTTATTTGAACATCTTATACATTTCAGGTTAACATTTCAAGGCAATACTTTTCCGAGGGTTCCCACTATGCAGTCCCTATGGAAATTGCTTCATGAATGCCGAAATTAATATAACTTAATAAAGCACGTCTGTACATTTGTCTCATCTCTCTTGTCTATTGCAGCCAAGAAGTCTTTCTACTACTACGCTTTATTGCTTGCCATATTAAACTGTGCCCAGACAGTGGGCAGCTCCCTGTTGTACTATGGAGATATTGATGGCATGTGGTAAGTTTGCAATAAACACACAACTTTGCATTGTACAGTCAAACTCCTCTATTATTAAAGAAACCACCTGTTTTAAGACACCACAATTTCAGTTCCCAGTTGTATTGCCTTTAATTTAAATGCACCTGTATTAAGATACCACCCATGGTATGAGACCAATTGGCCTGTTCCCATTAGTGGTCGCTTACTACAGGTTTGACTATTACAAGGTACATCTTAGATCCTCGGTGTTTTGGTGCCTTGATACCAGAGAGGTCTTAGTTATTGAGCAGCTGTATTTCTGAATGCAGGATAACCACTGGTTTGAATGTATTTTATTTTCTAACTTTTTAAACATCAGACGTGTGCATTTAAGCCTGCTAAAGAGACCACCTCTATTTAGAGACCACCTTCTTTAAGAGACCATCTTCTTTAAATACCAGCTTCTTTAAGAGACCAGCTTCTTTAAGAGACCACCTTCTTTTAGAGACCACCTTCTTTAAGAGACCACCTTCTTTTAGAGACCACCTTCTTTAAGAGACCACTGTTTTAGTTCCTAAATGTATTGTTTTAAATTGAACTGTTCCTGTATTAAGATTGTATTTTCTCTTCCTTGTGAATGTATTTTCTCTTCCATTGTGTGGTCTCCTAATACAAGTTTGACTATAATTGAAGCAAAACATAAGGATTGGAAGGAAAGCAAATGCCTTTAGAGTTCCTGTCCTGACTTTTAACTTGTATCACTTCAAAGTTGTAGTATTTCGTCCCTCACCCCTGTGGGTTCGAATCCCACTGGGAGCTCGACTTGCCAAGTGAGAAAAAGTCAATTCTTACGGATGGCGGGAGATTTACAATATTGGTATACTACCCAGGAAAGATGGAGTGGTCTGCCTCTTACACACAAAAAAATGAGCATCATATATGGCCTAACATGTGCTAAAAAGGAGATAAAACACCATTCAAACTAACAAACAAAATAATCTTTGCCTCTTAAGTACGCAAACAATAGTGTTCATTACGTACACTTATTTTGTCGAAACAATTATATTAAAGCAGTTTCTTCAATTTAATGCATTTGTGAAGGTGTCCTAGCATCGTTCATTTTGTTCCTCCACATTGATAAGAAATTTAGTTCAAATTTAATATTTTTGTTTTTCAGTGTGGTAGATGCAACAACCTATGTATATTTTGCTTTTTTTCACCCACTTGTTTATGGCACGTTTCTGAGAGAGTTTTTCAAGTAAGTACTTCTTTGAAGTTTCTACATTGATGTTGATTACTTCATGTTGTTATTTGAACCCTTTACCTGATATCTCCAAAGTTTGTACATTAAAGGACAAAAGTTGTATTCAAACATTAAATTAGCACCTCGATTTATGAATCCAGTATCCTTTTGACTTCAAATTTTGTATATGTATTTAAATTAAGGGTAATAAACTGTTGAGTTTTCACATTTCTTTATTTTACCATATATATTGGTGCAGTATATTAGTCATGTTCATCTATTGAAAGATCTCATTCTTGTTACCATGTAGGATTGCGATTGGTACATTGCATTCATTTTATACAGTACAGTCAGACCTGTCTGTATCGCTTGGCTTACCAAACGGAATGAGAAAATACGTGATGTTTTCAGGCATGCGTCCTTATCGGCATTATAGCGATTCTTAAATGATCTTCATACCGATGGCCTTAAATCAGTTTTAAATGATGGCCATTTTTATTTCCATGTACAGAACAGCACAGCCGAGTATTCCGTTTTCCTACAAATACCAGGTGGATGACGGTAATGAGGACGACACTGTGAGTTTACCATACCAGGCTGCAGATGCCCACAAATACGAGGACAACGTCAGCGACAGCGCCAGTTTTGACAGCACTCATTTTGACCGGCGCCAGGTCATTGGCAGTGTTAATGCAGACGTGTACGTGTCGGATTCATATCAGAATGCTGGATAGGTTGATAGATTGTATTAAGGTGTAACACACTAAAAATCAAAATATAATCGAATGAATTAACATGATTAACAGTGTTTGCAAATTTACTCAGACAAGCAGTTGCAAAGTTAGCACAACTGAAAACTTTTGGTATCAGCTAGTTGATGATATTATTTGTTATTAGAATAATAGAAAAGTGAATTAATTTGTAGAAACCGACGAAATTAGGAAAAAAATGTTCATGTAAATCAGAGTTCTCAGTTGTTAATTTTACTGTATTAATGTTGTACATTAATGACATGAATCTTTTATTATGTTGTTCATGAAATAGTTCTTGTTCATGCATGTGTGATGGTGCATGTTTATATATGAAGTTAGAGGTCTTACTGTGATTTTGTTTGCGAAGGTTAATTGTACAATTAATTTAAAATCCATTTAATTTAAAATCAAAATTAATGTGGGAGAATTCATTATAGTAACAATAAGAGAGAATTTAACAATGGGAGCAAATTCATTGTAACAAAGGGAGAGAATTCACTGTTGTTAGAATGGGAGGTAATTCGCTGTTGTAGCGAAGGGAGACAATTCACAGTTGTAACGTGTGTAAAAAAGGGAGATAATTCATTGTTACTAATGAGTTTCATAATATGCTGTGATAGAGATGGTTGTTGATGCCATAGTTTGCAGTCGGCAATTTTAATTAATTATGTGGAATAATACCGTTTAAATCAAGCCGATGCGGATGCAGTATATCAAATAACCCATGACACCTGTCTGTGTATTCTAATGCAATTATAATGTAACGCGTTACTCTATTGACTAACGACTCAAATTTGTGACCGTAAAACGCACGATTTACCGTCTGAAAAATATGTGACGTCACATTATGTTCTAACAAACGACGTCATTGGATGAAGCCGTTACTGATCAATTTTGAGTTTACGTAGAAAAAACAAGTGTGCATGTATGATATGCCTTACATTCTGGCACTTAATTGATAAAGCATTATAATAGAAATAACCATGCTAAGGTTTTCTTAAATCTGGGACAGTATGTGGTTGGTTTTACGGTCTGATAATTTAATTTTACAACTCTGCTACCCGTCGCCATAAAACGAAATTGTCAGACAGTAAAACCACTCACATACCATCCCAGATTGAAAATCTTAACACGGTTATCTCTTAATTTGCAGTATTGGAGACAGAGAGAGACACACACACATACACGGCTTTATTATTATTTTAATACTTGTACCCCGCATTTTCAGACAATGGAATATAAACACATGTACTAACCTTTTCTAACTATCATAGGATGTGTACGGGATGTCATGTTGTGTAAATATTCAGTATTAATATCTTGGCTTGTGTAAACAACATCGCTTACCTGTGAATACTAGTTTACTGTGGTATAATACTGCTAAGTATTTTAACAGTTCTGTTACAGGTATTATTTTATGAGGATTCTTATAAAGGTATAAATAAAAGGATCATTAGGCCACACTTAAAAAAATTAATGTTTGCCCTTTCCCGACCGACCCTGAAAAAAGGGCGCTACCAAAATAATTTTTTTCTCATTTATAGAACTTTTAAAAAAAATTAAAAAATTGCCTACCTACTGACCCAAAATTTGAAATTAGGATTGGGAAAGGGCAAACATACATATTTTTAAGGGTGGCCTTACTGGAGCAAGTGTAACCTATCACCTCTTGTGGATATGCTAAAACCTCCTGCGGATATGGCATGTCCACTCATGGGGATACATGCTTCCAGAACAGGTTACTCAAGTAATGATCCTGTTGTATATGGTCGAATGGTTGTATTTTTAGAACAAAGTTGTAAGATATTAAAGGCGGTATGTCAGGCTTTTTTTGGGATCTGGGGTTGGACTTAAAATTGACAAAAAAATGCATTTTCTACTCTAAACGGCCTTACCGTGATGTAAAAGCCTAAAAATGATGCCTTATTTATAGAGATATTCATTTTGCAGAGTAATATGGGCAAGCCAAAGTTAAGCACCAAGGTTAATTGAAGCATTTTATTTTAAATGTATGGTAAATTCAAAGTTAAGAACTGAATAACACAGTGATAAATTATGTTTTCTTATAAGATTCTTATACAAGAGCACGCTGTACCACCTTTAACCTCAGATCCTGTATATAACTGAATTGTATATATGGTGATTAGGATAAGTAATATGGTATATGTCAACAAAAGTTGCTTGTGGCTTTAAATGGATTAATATTAAGGCGCGATTCAATTGAGAATTGGTTGGCATTTGGCGCGCTTGTGCTTTATGTATATTTGCCACTCATTTTGCATTTAAAACGGCATAAATGCTTTTAAAAAAAGGAATCTTTTCTTTTATTAACATTATTTTCCCGTCTCTTTAGTACCAACAGTAGCATGCATTGGGAGAATGATAATGATAAACAAAGTGCAAGAAAGACTACTTTTTCAGAAACAGTAGTCATTTTTAGCTCTACTGATCAGAGATCAGCAGAGCTTATGCCGTGGTGCGGCGTCCGTCGTCCGTCTGTCCGTTTGTCCGTAAACTTTTATTTGTAGCGACAACTCCTCTGAAACTACTGGATGGATATTCATGAAACTTTACAGAAATGTTGCCCATAAAGTCTAGTTGATCCTAGCAAAAATTCATGTTGATGTGAAATCCAAGATGGCCGCCAAAGCTAAAAATAGAGTTTTAAAATACAAGTTTGTAGCGACTACTTCTTGAAAACGATAAGTGATATTGATATGGGACTTTTTCTAAAATGATCAGCATGACATGATGTTGATCCTTGTCAAAAATCGTTTTGATTCAACGTTAAACATGGCTGCCAGCGGCCATCTTTGTTTACATAGAGTTATATAGTAAAAACTTGTAGCGACTACTCCTCTGAAACTACTTGGCGGATTGTCATGAAACTTTACAGGAATGTTGCTCTTGATGTCTAATTGATCCTAGCAAAATTTCAGATCTGCCAGAAATTCAAGATGGCCGTCACAGCTAAAAATAGATTTTTAAAAAATAAGTTTGTAGCGACTACTTCTTGAAAACTATAAGTGATATTGATATGGGACTTTTTCTAAAATGATCAGCATTACATGATGTTGATCCTTGTGGAAAATTATTTTGATTCGACGTTAAACATGGCTGCAAGTGGCCGTCTTTGGTTACATAGAGTTATATAGTAAAAACTTGTAGCGACTACTCCTCTGGAACTACTTGACGGATGTTCATGAAACTTCACAGGAATGTTGCTCTTGATCCTAGAAAAATTTCAGGTCGAATGTTGCTCTTAATGTCTTATTGATCCTAGCAAAATTTTAGGTCAGCCGGAAATTCAAGATGGCCACCACGGTTAAAAATAGATTTTCAAAAAACAAGTCTGTAGCGACTACTTCCTGAAATCAAAATCAATCAGTACAGCTTCAAGGTCATTGACCTCTTGTTTTCTATTGCGACACGTTGGAAGTACATGTAGCAGCTCTGCCTCGTTGAAAAGTGAAGTTTTTCGAAATTAAACTTTGTTTTAGCTAATGGGATGGTGTGTTGTCCATCGTCTGTCGTCTGTCCGTTAACTTTTAACTTGTTAAGACGATAAGGCCTTAATTTTTCATCCGATCTTTACCAAACTTTACCAGATTGTTAATATCAATGAAAGCTCAGACATATTCGAAAACCAGCCAGATTGGACCAGTAACAGCAGAGTTGTGGCCCTTGATTTAGTTAAAAATGCTATATTTTGCCTCTTTAACACGATAGGGCCTTCGTTTTTCATCCGATCTTTACCAAACTTCACCAGATTGTTACTATCAATGAAAGCTCGACAAATTCATAAACCAGCCAGATCGAACCAGTAACAACGGAGTTGTGGCCCTTGATTTAGTTAAATATGCTATATTTTGCCTCATTAAGACGCTAGGGCCTTCATTTTCATCTGATCTTTACCAAACTTTGCCAGATTGTTAATATCAATAAAAGCTCCGACAAGTTTGAAAACCAGCCAGATTGGATGATTTACAGCGGAGTTATGGCCCTTGATTTTCTGAAATATGCTATATTTTGGCCTCCTTAAGACGAAAGGGCCTTCATTTGGCCGGAACTCAGTGAAACTACTTAGGGATGATCAATACCAAGCCGAGTTGTACATATCGTCACCGTGTTCCGATTGAATGATTTTGATGGAGTTCTGGCCCTTTTAAACGTCCTGACTAGTTCTCCTAAACCCCTGGCTGGATATAAACGAAACTTTGAGGGACGATCTAGTTGTACAAATCATCGCCATGATCCGGTTGGATGATTTTTGACAGTTATGGCATTTAAAGGTTTTAATACACAAACTTTGTCTGGACTTGTTCTCCTGAACCCCTCGCCAGATTTCAATGAAACTTTGCAGTGATGATCAGCACAAAGCCTAGTTGTGCATATCATCGTAATGTTCCGGTTTACAGATGTTTTGACGGAGTTTTGGCCCTTTAAATGTTTTTGATTCACAAACATATTCCGGGCTTGTTCTCCTGAACCCTTGGCTGGATTTCAATGAAACATGACAAGGATAATCAGTATCAAGCCTAGTTGTGCATATCATCGACATATTCCGGTTGAATGATTTTTGGCAGAGTTATGACCCTTTAAATGTTTTAATAGACAAACTTTGTCCAGATTAGTCTCTTCTGAACTCCTTGCCGGATTTCAGCAAATCTTGGTGAGGATGATCAGTACCAAGCTTAGTTGCACCTGTCATTGCCGTGATGTGGTTGAATGAATTTGGCAGAGTTATGACCCCTTAAAGGTTTTAATACACTAACATTGTACAGACTAGTTCTCTTGAACCTCTGACTGGATTTCAAGGAAACTTGACAGGGATGATCAGTACCAAGCCTAGTTGCATATGTCATCGCCATGTTCCAGTTGAATGATTTTTGAAAGAGTTATGGCCCTTTATACATAAACTTTATCTTTACTCTCTTGGGCTCTTGTTTCAACAAAGTTTCAAGTGAATGTTAATGTGTAGAAATGGGAACCTGTTCTGTTAAGGGCATTGTCATGTGGAATATCTTGTTTACAATTTAAAGAGGCACTACCTATATCTTGTTTCAACAAAGTTTCAAGTGAATGTAAATGTGTAGAAATGGGAACCTGTTCTGTTAAGGGCATTGTCATGTGGAATATCTTGTTTACAATTTAAAGAGGCACCTACCTATATCTACGCGATTTTTAATGTAAAATATTAAATACTCAATATTACTGCATTTATATGTATACAAAGCTATTTATGAGTATTCTAAGAAGAAACATGGTTCGTATTCCAGTTCTGTAAATTATTAATTATGATCAAAACAATATCTTGAATAAAATGCTGCCCTGCCGTTTATTCCTGCCGGAGAACTACGAGTTTTTACGATTTTCTCGGACATGCGCAATGCGATTCATTTGAACGAAAACAAACTATTCGGAGCAGTTCCGATAGTAAATGGATCGATCGGAACTCTTCGCCAATCCGACGAGGCAGTTCCGATTGTAAACGAATAAGATTGGAAAATCTCAGCAATCGGCTTGTCTAAAACAATTACGAATACAATTTCAAAAATCTGATATTATCAATCCTGTTTTTCCCAAGCAAAATGCATATTACATGGGGTGAAATTATTGGCATTTACCTTTTTCATAGTCCTCTTTATAATTAAGTAAAGTTTATATCAATTGGTGGACAAAAAGATATAGGTATAGCCTCTTTAAAGATGAATGGCCACCCTTTTTGTAGTATTATCAATTAACAAATTTTACTCTTAAACAGCATATGAACATTTCTTGATAGTCTCAGAGAGAAACATATATTAATAACCACAACTAAGTTGTTTGTAACAATAAGTATTATTTGCATGACGTAGATACTACTTTTACCACTGTGTGACTGCACGGGGAAAGGAGGTAAATCTGAATTGTATATCTGCACAACTATTGCCAGATAATTGATAAATACATTTCCACTTACCTGTGGATTAATTTACCTGTTCAAAGTTTTCTACGTCATCAAATAAAATCTTAATCTCGTTTTCATAGATATTTCAATGTGTGAATTATAATGTCTATTGTTGTATATTGATTTTGATTTAAATAAACATGTTCATGAAACAAAACATGACCGGAGAACTTTAACATCTCCGGTTTATTCATTAAGTGAACCTTTTCTTTGATTCTTCTGTTTCACTACTGTATTGTGGAATGTGGATAGTATTGTAGTTTTATGGTTACTGCATCTTTTGTATATATTGTTGTTTGATGCTTCGATTTTCATGTGCAATATTTTTTCATTTGACAGTTATTGTTTGTGCCAATTTGTAGTTATATATTTGTCTGTTTTTGTATATGTGAATTTATTCAGATTTAACATGCAAATAGTTATATTTATACATATATTATGTGAAATGAGAAAAGGAAATTGAAAATGATTTATGATGGATTTTGAATAATGAATAAGGGATTTGTATTTGTTACTGTGATTTCATACAATGAAAGCAAGAAAATTATATTTATATAGCCTATGAGTTGTCCTTGTTGTGTTATGGACAGTCATATATTAAATTGTGCCTCGTGTGGTTCCCAGGGGCCCCGTTTGGTCACGGGGCAAAGAATAGGGCCACTGCAGATCCCTTTGGAGGCAGAGGGGGAGAATCCCCCCAAATTCATGTTCATTTCATCATTTTTTGTTCATGTTCATTAAAGGTCTTCATCATGATCCCTGCATTGTTTCGGGGGCTATCTCGCTCGCATCAAAAGAGTAGTGGCAGAAAAACAATAACGTGGCTCCAGCGTAAATGGAGTTTCTACGATTGAATTTGCAGCAACTCTGCAGTTCAGGGTGAGAAGGTTCTAGGCCCATTTTCCATATTTTATATCGATGTACATGGAATATGAGCCTGTTAGGCGCCATATAACCTTTTCATGTGTTGGTGCGCCTTAAAACCCCTATTCAATTCAATTCAATATTAAATTGTAAATAATATGTTAGTTTCAAACTGATCAAATTAAAATAGTTATCTCTGATAAAAGAAGAACATCAATACAAACATATTCTTTCTCCAAGCTACTCCCCGTGTGGTTGCTGGGGTAGAATATAACCACTGTAAATCCCGCTAGAAGCATAGGGGTAGGACATCCCCTTCATGGTCATTCATAAGGTGCCGCTAATGTTGGCGGGCACGACGGCATCGACATTGTATTAACTTTTTTGTCCTTGGGAGTAGAATGTTCAAATGTCATATATAACCTCCTGGTCATTGTCCATCTTAATGCCAATAACTTCCAGCCCTCAAACTGACCCTGGGTCCGAGTCTATGTCACTTAAATACATGTACCGTCACCAAATTTTAACGCAATTATTGACGGTACATGTATTTAAGGAACATTACATTACATTAATTATAATATGCACTGACATTTTCTGATATGCTTAAATTAAGAAACAATGGAAGGTGGCAAGCTGATAACTGAAGCAATTATACAGAAGCACATGCACTTTTCACTTGAAAGCCACTGATAAGTTGTGCGATTAAAATGTAAACACCTGGACTTTTCATTGTTATATATCCAAAATGTGTAAAGTTTCTGGAAAGAAATATGTTTTAAACCAAACAATTAATTGCAGCAATTACATGGCAACTAAAAATATCTTATTTGATGTACATTTCCATGTGAACTGATGATTGGAAAATAGAAACCAAGCAAACAACAAATCTTTCTCTAGTTAAACTCATTTATTAAAAAAAGTGTGACAATAATGATTCAGTGACAATGACAATAAAGACAATTTTATATTTAAAGGTTTAGCATTTAAAATGTTTAATGTTGGCAAACATTACACAACAACCAAGTTTGCTAAAATAATTCTTCTGTTTAAAGGGACACTGTTACTTTGAGCTTATAAAACACAAAATAATTATGTTGTTATACATGCGGTCCCATTTATTGGAGTCTATCCTCCATGAACATTAAAGAACCTTAAATAGGGATCTATTTGATAGTAAGAGTAGGGCAGGTTCCTGGATTCCTATGTATACTTCCACTCTCCTGGGGTGGTTCTAAATAACCTATAATGTGTTGATGAGCCATTAAAGAACATCTAATTTAATAAAGTTCAAAATGTTTTTTTATAGAAAATAAATACATGATACAATTGTTTTGTTATACAGTCGAACTTCGATAGCTTGAACACCGGTGATTCGATTACCATCGGTAACTCGAGCACATTTTCCAGTCCCGACACAACTCCTATATAATTCAATGTAATTTAACCTCGATTATTCGAATATGATTTCTCGAATACCCTGGCTCGCTTGAGTACTTTTTACGTTCCGAAGATCCATTTTTGTGTGAATTTCAACCAAAACGATGGTGATGATCCGTTGCCATGCGACGTCGCCCATATTTTATTGTAATCAACGCGGTTGTATTTGTTTGTAGCAATTAAGTTTGGTCATAGTGCGAAAACAGATCAAGTTGGTTTTTAGCTCTACTGGCCAAGGGCCAGCAGAGCTTATGGGATGGTGTGTTGTCCGTCTTCCGTCGTCCGGTGTCCGTCGTCCGTCGTCCGTTAACTTTTGCTTGTGTACACTCTAGAGGCCACATTTGTTACCCAATCTTAATGAAACTTTGTCAAATTGTTTATCTTAATTATATCTTGATCAAGTTCGAAAATGGGTCATGTGGGGTCAAAAACTAGGTCACTAGGTCAAATACTTGAAAAAACTTGTGTACACTCTAGAGGTCATATTTGTTACCCAATCTTAATGAAACTTTGTCAAATTGTTTATCTTAATTATATCTTGATCAAGTTCGGAAATGGGTCACATAAAATTAAAAACTAGGTCACTAGGTCAAATATATGAAAAACCTGGTGTACACTCTAGAGGCCATCTTTTTGACCCGAGCTTGATGCAACTTTGTCAGAATGTTTGTCTTAATTATATCTTAGTCAAGTTTGAAAATGGGTCACATGGGGTTAAAAACTAGGTCACTAGGTCAAATACTTGAAAAACCTTGTGTACACTCTAGAAGGCGTATTTCTGACCCAATCTTGATGAAACTTTGTCAAAATGTTTGTCTTAATTATATCTTGGTCAAGTTAAAAAATGGGTCACATGGTGTTAAAAACTAGGTCACTAGGTCAAACTTCGGAAAAACCGTGTGTACACTCTAGAGGCCATATTTTTGACCCGATCTTGATGAAACTTTGTCAGAATGTTTGTCTCAATGAAATCTCGGTCAAGTTCGAAAATGGGTCATGTAGGGTCAAAAACTAGGTCACTAGGTCAAATACTTGAAAAAAATTGTGTACACTCTAGAGGTCATGTTTGTTACCCAATCTTGATGAAACTTTGTCAAATTGTTTATCTTAATTATATCTTGATCAAGTTCGGAAATGGGTCACATGAAGTTAAAAACTAGGTGAAATATTGGAAAAACCGTGTGTACACTCTAGAGGCCATATTTTTGACCCGATCTTGATACAATTTTGTCAGAATATTTGCTCAATTATAGCTTGCTAAAGTTCGAAAATGGGTCACACAGGGTCAAAAACTAGGTCACTAGGTCAAATACTTGAAAAACCTTGTGTACAATCTAGAGGCCATATTTCTGACCCGATCTTGATGAAACTGTCGAAATGTTGTCTTAATTATATTTTGGTCAAGTTCGAAAATGGGTCCCATGGGGTCAAAAACTAGGTCACTAGGTCAAATACTTGAAAAACCTTGTGTACAGTCTAGACACCATGTAGTATGAATCGATTCATCAATGGTATAACAGCCAGTAGAGCGTTCACAGGCCCTCTTGGGCCTCTTGTTTAAAGGTGCAAACATTTATGATTTAAAAGCGATAATAGACAGATACAATTTATGTTTAGTGAACTTTGTTTACTGTTAATTACGATAAATTAAACACGTTTGATTTTCTAATTGAATAAAGTTTGTTGATTGGTTTTAATAAAAATAAAACAATAATTAAAATGAAGTGTTCACTTGTTAATTAGATAAGAGCATTTCCCGGGTATGTTTAGTGAACTTCGTTTACTGATTAAACACGGGTGATTTTCTAATTAAATAACGTTTGTTGATTGGTTTTAATAAAAATTAAGTGCTACGCTATTGTCTATTCTATTCAATTCTATGTACCGAAACAGTCTTACATTGTTCTCATTATTCAGACTACCGGCTTGTATGTTAAAATCTATTATTGTGATATTTCTTTAAATAAATGATAAACAAACACATTATTGCAGTTTTTCTTGTATTTTCAGTGTTACAATTACATGTTATATATCTGTTATGAGGTTTAAACAAACATGCATGAACATAAAAAACATACCGAGAACGATACATCACGTAAACAAGTCACACTATTTCGGACGGTACACAAATTCGGATAGATATTTTGGTTTTTATCTTTCCCTCGAAGCCACCGATAGCTCGAACATATCCCTATGGTCCCACTGACTTCGAGCTATCTAGGTTCGACTGTATCTGTACAGAGTAACGTTTAATGTATTAACGTGGCAAATTTGTAAATGCTTTAAAAATGCTAAATATGATTTAGAAATTTGTGTTTAAACCTCTGATAGAACAATGATGTGAAAAAGGGCCATGTTGGAGTTTTTATACTCAAACCTGGCCTTTAAAACTATTTCATTGCATCCCAAGCAGATGCCAGCATTAATTTGTGATGACATGTTCATGATCAAACAGGATATATGCTTAGATTAAAATGTCAATTTGTGAGAGAAAAAAAAAACAGCCTCTGTGTAACTTGATACTTCTCAATTATAATAGTGCACATTTTTGCATGATTAACGTTTTCAGAATGAAATTAACTTTTTAAAGGGACACTGTCTAAGTAAAGCCTATGTTTAGCACAATGAAGTAACAAGTTGATATTGACATGCGTCTGTTTTTTTACCGAATCTGGTCTATGGAATAGTAAGGTCTGTCCATTCATCAATATTTGCATTTAGCTCCTTTTACGGAAACCTATGAACGCTACCCTTCTGAATGCAGACAAAGATATTTGATGTTGCATAAACCTTCGATTTTATCAAAATGAAGATCATTTGAGACATGTTTGGTGAACAGTACTGTTATAAGTGTACTTTCAGTCTTATCAGTATCAGGGTTTTAGTATATATATATATATATATATATATATATATATATATATTGTGTGGGTGCGCGCATGCGCGTGCACCTTCCTATAACATACCACTGTCTCTGGATAGTGTGCTCAATGAATATCTTAAGATTATAGTATTACTATAGTGTGGGCAGTCAAAAAACAAGTAGTCAAACCTAAAGCTAAATGTCACTCTTTAGTGGTCTTTTAAGTATGTAAATAAGCCTAGTATGTGCTGTCAAAAAATTTCGGTAATGACTATCATCCAATTCCCACAGTTTGTCGGTTTCGCGTGTTAAAGCAACAGGCAAAATGCAATTAAAGTCAATATGTGAGTTATGTGATAAATAGAATCTAACATTCGTTCTCATTCATTATTGAATTTATTAAACTCGATAGCAATCAAAGCATGGAAGGATGGAATCCGATCTTAAATACAGGAGATATAACGATAACAAGATTTCTATATGTATGCTATATTCCAACACAATAACAATCGAGTGGTGTCTAAACATGTTTTCATTTCGTCTTATCAATAATAATAATTCACTGACATCGCAGGCTTTACGCTAGTAGGAGAACCATACGTCACCCCACCCACCCCAGGTGGAATTTTGTACACCCTGTTTTTCTGAAAGCCCATTAATGATTATGTTCAGAGCATTTTGGAACATGTGTGCCATCTGGCGACTTTGGGGTTTATCGTGTTACTGTGTGTAGAATACATTACCAATAAAACAATAATTAATTTGACTGTATTTTGAAGACTAAACATGTATGGAAGAAAGGGTTTGTGTATTAAATTGTCTTCATTATTCATGCCTATTATGATACAAAAGTTTGTTTCACTTACTTTTTACCTTGGATACTGCATTACTAAACCTACGTTACCGTTGTTTATGTTAAGTTTATTAACATTCGACATTAAGAACATTAATGATGTTACATCCGAAAATTATTCCACAGATATCACAGACATACGTTCCCATGATGTTATTAATGTTTGGTTCTTGTAATGTCCGTTACATCGTGTGTTTTTAAATATTTTTCTATTTTCCGCATGTTAAAAGAAATTAGAACAATCATCCAATACACTATTAAAGTTTTATTGCAACATTCCTTTAGACATATTTGATTGTAACAACTCATTTTGAACATTTTTATGCTGTTTAAACTACAAAATATCGTTTAACTTTATGTTTATACCTTTGATACCTGCATTATTAAGCCTACGTTACCATAATTTACGTTACCTTGTTGAATGAAGGTGTTTGGTTTAAGAAATTAAGAAAATAAGTATTTTATATCCGAAAATTATTTTAAACATCTTATTTATAACAGACATATGTATCCATGATGTGAACAATGTTTGGTTCTTGTATTGTCCGTTACATTGTTTCTTTTTTAAAATAATTAATAAAAAAATTCTGTGTGTTACTAGAAATTTAGAAAATGCAGCCAGTTAGCTTATAAAGATGTTAATACATTCCTCTAAACATCATCGATGGTAACAACACTGTTTGAACAGACATGAAATTATGTCCAGCTAATATATGTTACCTCATGTATTAAACGTTACGTACGTTACCAGTTACATTTGCATCATATTATTTAAATACCACATCTAAGTATCAAATAAAAACATGGATATATATCTTTATTTTCCTTTAAATTGTTTATACTTAGGCAAACACTGAATTAAATGAAGTTTGTATATAATTTACACGACTCTTCCGTATTTTTTACGTTACAAAATTCAAAGAAAAATAGCGAATTATATGCACAATTTTAACTGCTAATGTATTCATATATTAATCAAATGTAACAAATTAAGCAATTTCAGCATATTCGCAAAATGAATTCTACTTACGTTACTAACAAATATAAATGTATAGCTCTATAAGATAGCATGTATTTTCATGGAAATATATTACATCATTTGGGCTCATAATTCCTCTATACATTGTCATCACTTTCTTCAAACTCAATATCAATCAGTTTGTTGGCTGCAATATCTTCTCGCCCATTATTACTTCCTTCTTCAGTGCCAGGCTCTTTGAACATGATGTCAACCAACTATTGTGACGCAATATCACCAATAGTCCAGTCAAATTCAATAACTTTATCTTCTCTCATTTGTTTCTGCGTCTGGTAGGTCTGGTTAATGTTGGTCAGTTTGGTGCCACAACAACACCTGAAAGTGTGCATGTTCAAATGCATGATTATAGAAGATTGACACAGCGGATCGGGAATAAAGCTCTAGTTGTGGCCTATAATGTTCGCGAAAACGTATTTGACATCCGTGTAAAGAGGTTTGCCATATAGTCGGCACACTATCCTCTCCGTGATATCCGTACTTTTTCTTTAAGATCATCCGAACATTCATGCTGCTGTTCGAGTAATGCAATTGAACACAAACTCTCTGTGCTTTTTAATCATCTTCAATGGGACAGCATTGCCTCTCACTACAAAGCCACTGGTTGTAACACAGATTATAAAACTATGTAGTGTGGGTAGTAAAGAGCAAATAGCAGACCCCTTAACCTATACAATTCGTTTCACATTCAACATCTCCTTTTTTAACCATCCCAGTGCCAAACATGACATACGGTTGTATTATTGAAACACATTTTGAAGGCAGGATCAGTTTGATATCATAGTGATATGTTCATTCTGATGTCTGCTTCCTCCTATGATGAAAACATCTTCCTGATCATCAGCAAAGACAAATATGTCATCTGCAATGGTAAGCCGGTGACATTTTTTCCCAGACAAAGTAGATTGCATGACCTTGGAGGTATGGTGCATATCTGTCTGTTTTCAATCTTACCCATGACCTGATGAAATGATAGAAAGGGAAAATTACCCAGTTAACAACTCTCTTATGTAAATTCAAATTTCATCAATTCTGTTACTGTTTTGTATTGTTCATAAATAAATGCATACAATATTGTAAGGTGCATCGGGGGATGGCCCTCCCCGACCCCCATGCACCATTGACGGGGAGAATAAATGGTTCACCAATTTGGTGGTTGAAAATTAAAAAAAAATCTGTTTTCCACTGGCCGCAAATGTGATTAATAAATTGTGTCTTATTGTCGTGATTATTCATGTAACTCTTTAAATCACAACAGGAAAGTTGGGGTTTCATCTCGCCTCTTGCACTCAAACTACTTGGTAGATCTAGGGACGCAAGTGCCTTTCACAAAGTCAACTTTGGTGCTTTGCGCGAAGAAATATCTTCGGATGCCATATTTGCCATCTGGAGCGTGACCTCGAGCAGCTTTGCTCTACATTGATGTGTAATGCACCAGTGGTATTACCGGTATGCTGCATACTTTCTACTGAATCCAATGATGTTACCCTGAATATTTGCATGTTGATTGATAGTTTATGAATAGTTATGTGACTTCTGAAAGAGGGACACTGCATTTTCAAAACATGATAATGGTTACGTATTTCAAATGGATGTCACGCCCTTATGTCCCTCTCTCATTTGGCAAACATACTTCATTTTGTAGCCTTGCATACCCTTTTAGGAAAATATATTCTTCAAAATTCCCCCTGAGTTGGGATGGCGTCTTTTGGTAACTTACGGTCTAGTTATTATTAACTGTATTTATGAATTTTTGGTAACGAACAGGATGTAACGTAAACTACAGTATATTTTTTATATTTTCATTATGTTGAAAAGGCTGTCTAAATTGAACAATTTATAAATAACATAAATATAGGTAGTATTTGTTGTTCATATGTACATGTTTTACTCGTATTCAAATTCATGGAAGATGTTTTCACGTGCGTTACACACAAACGCCCCAACGCTCAGGTGGCACATGTTGTTTTCAATATTGTCATTTGGAATATTATTGTTTTCCTATTACTTACATATATTAGTTTAAGTCAGTTCTTCTCATTACATTCAGGTCATGCAAACCCGGAGGCACTATTTATCTACGCGGAGTTTGCTCCCCGCCGCAAAAATGATATAATACTCGGCAAGAGCCTAGCCGAGCATTATATCATTTTGTCAACTCGTTTAATAAATTCACCTCTATTTACAGGTTAAAATAGTACTAGTACTGATAGTTTCACTGGAGGGAGGTTGTTGTTTATGTTGAAGAAAGTAGTCGTGTGTTGATTGAGGTTGCCATTGTAGATCATAGTTTCACTGGAGGGAGGTTGTTGTATATCTTGAAGGAAGTAGTCGTGTGTTGATTGAGGTTGCCATTGTAGATCATAGTTTCACTGAAGGGAGGTTGTTGTATATCTTGAAGGAAGTAGTCGTGTGTTGATTGAGGTTGCCATTGTAGATCATAGTCTCACTGGAGGGAGGTTGTTGTATATCTTGAAGGAAGTAGTCGTGTGTTGATTGAGGTTGCCATTGTAGATCATAGTTTCACTGGAGGGAGGTTGTTGTATATCTTGAAGGAAGTAGTCGTGTGTTGATTGAGGTTGCCATTGTAGATCATAGTTTCACTGGAGGGAGGTTGTTGTATATCTTGAAGGAAGTAGTCGTGTGTTGATTGAGGTTGCCATTGTAGATCATAGTTTCACTGGAGGGAGGTTGTTGTATATCTTGAAGGAAGTAGTCGTGTGTTGATTGAGGTTGCCATTGTAGATCATAGTTTCACTGGAGGGAGGTTGTTGTATATCTTGAAGGAAGTAGTCGTGTGTTGATTGAGGTTGCCATTGTAGATCATAGTTTCACTGGAGGGAGGTTGTTGTATATCTTGAAGGAAGTAGTCGTGTGTTGATTGAGGTTGCCATTGTAGATCATAGTTTCACTGGAGGGAGGTTGTTGTATATCTTGAAGGAAGTAGTCGTGTGTTGATTGAGGTTGCCATTGTAGATCATAGTTTCACTGGAGGGAGGTTGTTGTATATCTTGAAGGAAGTAGTCGTGTGTTGATTGAGGTTGCCATTGTAGATCATAGTTTCACTGGAGGGAGGTTGTTGTATATCTTGAAGGAAGTAGTCGTGTGTTGATTGAGGTTGCCATTGTAGATCATAGTTTCACTGGAGGGAGGTTGTTGTATATCTTGAAGGAAGTAGTCGTGTGTTGATTGAGGTTGCCATTGTAGATCATAGTTTCACTGGAGGGAGGTTGTTGTATATCTTGAAGGAAGTAGTCGTGTGTTGATTGAGGTTGCCATTGTAGATCATAGTTTCACTGGAGGGAGGTTGTTGTATATCTTGAAGGAAGTAGTCGTGTGTTGATTGAGGTTGCCATTGTAGATCATTCAGCATTGATGTAACACTGTCCTTATAAGAATATTGTCCTGTTACACA
This sequence comes from Cyrtodaria siliqua, assembly GCA_037043455.1. NCBI lineage: Eukaryota > Metazoa > Mollusca > Bivalvia > Adapedonta > Hiatellidae > Cyrtodaria > Cyrtodaria siliqua. The sequence continues at coordinate 32,593 of JAWPHD010018773.1, forward strand.
TCTGGCCCCTTTACGATGTACTTTTTCTAGTTGAAGAATGTCCTGTTTGAAGTATGGGTCCCAGACTGGTGATGAGATTGTAATAGTGATGTGTATGCTTTTGACTTGACCTCTTGGTTGCAGTTATAAAGATGTCGCCAGAGTAGGTTAAGAATTTTATTGGCTTTTGATGTAATGTTGTTTATACGAGGGGCATTCAAAAAAATGAGACTGATGCGATTCCGAAGAAATTAAGTCAGATACATGCACGCTTTTTACGTGATTTTGTAGGTAATTTCAATAGCAATGTATGTTGAAATTTTTATCACAATTCGTCAAGGGATTATAGTGTTATACGGTTTTGAATAGAGCTTACTCATATACACTGGCCATTTTCGGTAGTAAATATGAAACCAGTGGAAAAAGCGGAAATTAGGACTTATATAACAATGCGTTGCGCTTTAAATATATCGGGAAACAAATCATTCATGAAATTAAAAACATTTATGGGCATTCTTCTGTTTCAAAAGCTACAGTTTACAGGTGGTTAAAAGTGTTTAAAGAGGGAAACCCAACGTCAAAGATCTTGACCGTGTTGAAAGACCAAAGACTTCATTGTCCTCAAGAAACATTGCAGCTGTTGTGAATGAAGATACAAGATATACTGTTTCTGAGATAGCTGCATCAGTGGGCAAATCAACGGGAAGTGTTCATGAGAATTTAACGAAGCGTTTAAAATTAAATAAGGTGTGTGCACGGTGGGTACCCTATCTATTGACCAAAGATCTATTGACCAAAGAGTAAAGTGCACAACGAGTAAAATGCTGTAAAGAACTCTTCAAAAAAATATGGAACAACCGATGAAAGGAGGTTAAATGAGCTCATAACAGGTGATTAGACATGGATATATTATTTTGAACCTCAACGACGGATTAATAATAAACAATGGCCGAGAAAAGGGCAAGAAAGACCCGTAATTGCCAAAAGACAAAAAAAGTACGAAGACGGTTCTCTACATTATTTTCTTACTCAAAGGGGCCAATTGTGCAGATAGCTAGTGCTGCAGGAAAATCTGTTACGGGAATTATTTTATATGCACAAGGTCTTAAAATCAGTGAAAAATCACTGTTAAACTTCGTCTAAGGACTGGCTTAAAGGGCATACATCTAATACATGACAGTGCATATCCCCATAAAACTGCTATAGTACGATATTTTCTTCGAGATGAACATGATAGTTTAAACAATATTTTATTCACAAATGTTTTACAATTTACACTGCTTATTATACAGACATTCGAAGATGTTACAAACATGTGAAAAGGATTCAGTGTTACAAACATGTGAAAAGGATTCAGTGTTACAAACATGTGAAAAGGATTCAGAAGGAAGCTATATAAGCATATAAATATGTTTCCTTAACATAATGATATGAATACATGACAGTTGAAACAATATATGTGATAGTTTGGAGTTCGATGATCATGTTATACAGCTTCAACACCCACCCTACTCGCCGGATCTTAGTCTGTATGACTTTTTGCTGTTTCCCAAGCTGAAGAAGATAACTCGAGAAGCGCCGTTGGCAGTGCGGTACATCAGTGTCTGAATAGTCTCTATCATCCAGACACCCTCAAGCTGACTGCGAGCGCATCGTATGGACTTCTTTGAGAGAAGTCTCGCGAGAGGTCTTGATGATCGAGACTATCAATCTCTACCCAGAGTACACTCGTTCCTCATTTGATATATGTGAGTGCAAGGAACTATAACTCTGCGTGGAGATTGCGAGGTATACCCAGGGGAGACTACTCTGCGACTTTCCGGTCATGGATTATAAGAATCTATCATGGGTATCCGGTGAAGATAGGGAATTCCAGCCCGAGGTATAAGTGTTTTTATCGGAACCGAGGTTCCGATTAAAACACTTATACCGAGGGTTGGAATTCCCTATCTGAACCGAATACCCATGATAGATTCTTTTTCTTGCATATCAGAGACATGTTGTGCGTTGACGCCGCCAGCTACTAACGTTTTGCATGTTTTCCTGCATACCGGATGTTGGCGCGCGTGAATTTTATCTCGACCCTAGGGTGAGATGGAAATATCTAGCCCCGGTAAAATGACGGATATCATTGTCCGGTATGCAAGAAAAGTGTATTCTTGTTGAGGGCGAATACTTTGAAGGATTAAAATAGAATATTTGTCCATAAACATGTTGTTTTATTTTACGAGGCCAGTCTCAATTTTTTTTGAATGTCCCTAGTATGTGTTTTCACGGTTAGATCAATAGTAAGTTCAACGCCTATATAAGGATGATGTAAGTACCACTGATGTTATATGTTTGGAGGTTAGTTCGTTGGCGTGTTATCTTCAGTAAGTGCATTTGTCTGTATTGCATCAACCAAGTTCGGGACCATTCGACCATTGTGTCAAGATAGTCGACCATGGTGTCACGATAGTCGACCATGGTGTAAATATAGTTGACCATGGTGTCAAGATAGTCGACCATGGTGTATAGATAGTCGACCATGGTGTCAAGATAGTCGACCATGGTGTATAGATAGTCGACCATGGTGTCAAGATAGTCGACCATGGTGTATAGATTGTCGACCATGGTGTATAGATAGTCGACCATGGTGTCAAGATAGTCGACCATGGTGTCAAGATACTCGACCATGGTGTATAGTTAGTCGACCATGGTGTATAGATAGTCGACCATAGTGTCAAGATAGTCGACCATGGTGTCAAGATCAGCATGCATGTAGTTGGTCTGCTTTAATATTTATGGTGCGATATAGAACACAGTCATATAGAAGACAGTCATATAGAAGACAGTCGTATAGAAGGCAGTCATATAGAGGACAGTCATATAGAAGACAGTCATATAGAAGGCAGTCATATAGAAGACAGTCATATAGAAGGCAGTCATTGGCGATTAGTTTTATAGACGTAAACAGAGGTATAACTAAATAATATAATGAAACACACGAACAAATTGCATATCTTGTCCAAATGTGAATGCATCTGATTGTGTAATTTGGTATGGTCATTAAGGGACTATAGGCACAACATAAATAAAACAGGTTGTTTCCTGCGTAAAAGGGGCCTCTATACATGGGTACAACTTGTGGGAACTTTGTTCAATGCAGGGCAAGGGGGCTTGTCGTAAGTGCTACAACAACGGCTGCAACTCTAGACTTATGGTTTGGCAATTTATCTCTGTTCGTCTACGCTTTTGGCGTTTTGGTTAAACATTTTGTTTTTTTTCCTCATTTCTCACACGAATTGTCCATAAGCTTTGAAACTTGGTACGCATGTTCATTATCATTACATTATCCGTATACTCCACACTACTGGTACAAGTATGTCATCATGCAGGGACGCATTATCCGTATACTCCGCACTACTGGTACTAGTATGTCATCATGCAGGGACGTATTATCCGTATACTCCGCACTACTGGTACTAGTATGGCATCATTCAGGGACGCATTATCCGTATACTCCGCACTACTGGTACTAGTATGGCATCATGCAGGGACTAGGTCCTGGTTATACATATATGATACACATACGCATAATTTTCCTCATGGTCTCTAGACGTGAGAATCATGGCTCTCATGGTAGTTTATTGCACCTCGCACAAAATCCTAGGAATTTCATTGGATTAGAGCGGTCACATGGTGACCCTCTATTATTCTATAATGCGTCAGTAGATTTTGTAGAGGGTCACTAAAACAATATGTAAACTACAATTCCGATTCAAAGTTTAAAATGATTTGCAAATAGTTCTTTAAGGCGTTAGTAACACATTTAACATTAATTCTAATACACCTGCACTATATAGCCTAGTTTAAAATATCTCGTTATATTCAACGATATATCACTGTAACGTTTGCAACGTTAGGAGAATAAGCAAAACAATGAGAAAGATATCACTGTAACGTGTGCAACGTTATGAGAGTAAGCAAAGCAATGCGAAATATATCACTGTAACGTGTGCAACGTTATGAGAGTAAGCAAAGCAATGCGAAAGATATCACTGTAACGTGTGCAACGTTATGAGAGTAAGCAAAGCAATGCGAAAGATATCACTGTAACGTGTGCAACGTTATGAGAGTAAGCAAAGCAATGCGAAAGATATCACTGTAACGTGTGCAACTTTATGAGAGTAAGCAAAGCAATGCGAAAGATATCACTGTAACGTGTGCAACGTTATGAGAGTAAGCAAAGCAATGCGAAAGATATCACTGTAACGTGTGCAACGTTATGAGAGTAAGCAAAGCAATGCGAAAGATATCACTGTAACGTGTGCAACTTTATGAGAGTAAGCAAAGCAATGCGAAAGATTTCAGATGTGTGCGTTATTTTCACATTTTAGGGGTATTAGAATAGAAATTGAACATCGTTTACGGGGAATTATCTTGTAATATGTACATCACGGTTTGTCGTTCAATTGTAAACAATAATTTCACTCGCCCTTCGGGCTCGTGAAATAGGGCTCGTGAAATTATTGTTTACAATTGAACTCCAAACCGTGATATATTACACGATAATTCAACGTAAATGATGTTCTATTTCTTAATTCTAATACACCCGCACTATATAGCCTAGTTTAAAATATCTCGTTATATTGAACGATATATCACTGTAATTTGTGCAACGTTAGGAGAATAAGCATTGCGCATTGCGCATTGTAACGTCAATCTCCACGCAGAGTTATCGTTCCTTGCACTCACATATATCTCTGCTAACTACTAAATTACAAATTTTTGGTAAAACCTGTTAAATTGGAATATGTTTGCATGAAACTTATTTATTTCTTGTGTAAATATTATTTTCAGAATATCTGCAAATTAGATGTGGCAAGATTTGAAATAATGCATGAAAACAATTTAGTTTTAATCGGGACTATTTTACTACAAAAAAAATACGTAATTAGGTCTCCTCAAACGAAACGCATATGTTAACATTTCAAACCGAAGCTCGATAGCAGAAAATTACTAAAAAAAATTAACTCATAGAAATAAAAATTGAAATTATTTAATATAGGTCTATATTTTATCTTTGCAGATCACGCAAAAGGATTTATTATAAACATCGTCATAACTTTTTTGAATAATCACGTGACCTAACCGTTCGCCCTACTTCCTTTGACGTTGACAGAGTCAAATGAGGAACTAGTGTACTCTGGGTAGAGATTGTTGTAACGTATGCAACGTTAGGAGAGTAAGCAAAAGCAATGCGAACGATTTCAGATGTGTGTGTTATTTTCACATTTTAGGTGTATTAGAATAGAAATAGAACATCGTTTGTCAAACCGTGATATATTAAACGATAATTCACAGTAAACGATGTTCTATTTCTTAAGTAAATTAATAATGCTGGTCGTGACTTCAAGTCATGACGTCAAATTACGCGAACATCTCATTGGTCAACGTTGACGTTCCATTAAAATGGGTTAAATATCGGTGTTTGCCTTAAAAAATGGTGCTCGATGCAATAAATCAGTTCTTGGGTTTGTAACTGACCCCCTACAGAAATATGTGGGGTCAGTCCGATATATAGGAGGACTCGACTATTGCCTCGCCCCCTATAAATCTTACTGACCCCGAATATTTCTGTAGGGGGTCAGTAACAAACCCAATAACTAATAATGGTAGGTTCACACCATAAGAGCCATGATTCTCGCAGCTACATCTTCTCTCTGTTATCTAGGCCTCCATTTCCGTAGTCGAGGGGTTAACGACGCTACTTTGTAACCGCTGCGAGTTCGAATCCCATTAGGAACTTGACTTGTGAGAAAGTGTCGATTCTTACGAATGGTGGGAGGTATACAGTACTGGTTCTACCCAGGATCTGCCTCAACAAACCGACTGTGTTA
>JAWPHD010018774.1:0-2500 GCA_037043455.1 Cyrtodaria siliqua
TCCAAACTGGCACAGATTATTAGTATCAATAACAGCTCGGACGAGTTCAAAAACCAGCCGTATCGAACCAGTTACGGCAGAGTTACGGTCCTTGTTTAACTGAAAAAGAAAAGCCAGATTCTGCCAATGTGAGCACTGTAGCACCTTCATTTATTATTCGAGTTTTTCCAATCTGGCACAGATTATTAGTATCAATGACAGCTCGGACGAGATCGAAAACCAGCCGGATCGAACCAGTATCGCCAGAGTTACGGTCCTTGTTTTGCTGGGGGAAAAAGCCAAATTCTGCCCATGTGAGCTCTGTAGCACCTTCATTTATTATTCGAGTTTTTCTAAACTGGCACAGATTATTAGTATATATAAGAGCTCGGATGATTTCGAAAACCAGCCGGAACGAACCAGTAACGCCAGAGTTACGGTCCTTGTTTAGCTGAAAAAGAAAAGCCAGATTCTGCCCATGTGGTCACTGTAGCACCTTCATTTATTATTCGAGTTTTTCCAAACTGGCACAGATTATTAGTATCAATGACAGCTCGGACGAGTTCGAAAACCAGCCGGATCGAACAATTAACGCCAGAGTTACTGTCCTTGTTTAGATGAAAATAGAAAAGCCAGATTCTGCTCATGTGAGCACTGTAGCACCTTCATTTATTAATCGAGTTTTTCCAAAGTGGCACAGATTATTAGTATCTATGACAGCTCGGACGAGTTCGAAAACCAGCCGGATAGAACCAGTAACGCCAGAGTTACGGTCCTTGTTTAGCTGAAATAGAAAAGTCAGATTCTGCCAATGTGAGCACTGTAGCACCTTCATTTATTATTCGAGTTTTTCCAAACTGGCACAGATTATTAGTATCAATAACAGCTCGGAGGATTTCAAAAACCAGCCGGAACGAACCTGTAACGCCAGAGTTACGGTCCTTGTTTAGCTGAAAAAAGAAAAGCCAGATTCTGCCCATGTGAGCACTGTAGCGCCTTCATTTATTATTCGAGTTTTTCCAAACAGGCACAGACTATTAGTATCAATAACAGCTCGGACGAGTTTGAAAACCAACCGGATCGAACCAGTAACGCCAGAGTTACGGTCCTTGTTTAGCTGAAAAAGAAAAGCCAGATTCTGCCCATGTGAACAATGTAGCACCTTCATTTATTATTCGAGTTTTTCCAAACTGCCACAGATTATTAGTATAAATGACAGCTCGGACGAGTTCGACAACCAGTCGGATCGAACCAGTAACGCCAGAGTTACGGTCCGTGTTTAGCTGAACAAGAAAAGCCAGATTCTGCCCAGGTGAGTACTGTAGCACCTTCATTTATTATTCGAGATTTTCCAAACTGGCACATAATATTAGTATCAATAACAGCTCGGACGAGTTCTAAAACCAGCCGGATCGAAACGTTAACGCCAGAGTTACGGTCCTTGTTGAGCTAAAAAAAGAAAAGCCAGATTCTGAAAAAATATGAGCACTGTAGCACCTTCATTTTTTTTTGCGAATTTTCCAAACTTGCACAGATTATTAGTATCAATGACAGCTGGGACGAGTTCGAAAACCAGCCGGATCGAACCAGTAACGCCAGAGTTACTGTCCTTGTTTATCTGAAAAAAGAAAAACCAGATTCTGCCCATGTGAGCACTGTAGCACCTTCATTTATTATTCGAGTTTTTCCAAACTGGCACAAAATATAAGTATTAATGACAGCTCCAACGAGTTTAAAAACCAGCCGGATCAAACCAGTAACGCCAGTGTTACGGTCCTTGTTTAGCTGGAAAGGAAAAGCCAGATTCTGCCCATGTGAACACTGTAGCACCTTCATTTATTATTCGAGTTTTTCCTAACTGGCACAGATTAATAATATCAATAGCAGCTCGGACGAGTTCGGAAACCAACGAGATCGAACCGTTCAAGCCAGAGTTACTGTTCTTGTTTAGCTGAAATAAGAAAAGCCAGATTCTGCCCATGTGAACTGTAACACCTTCAATCATTGTTCGAGTTTTTAAAAACTGGCACAGATTATTAGTATCTATGACAGATAGAAAGACATAGACACAGACAGACAGACAGACAGACAGACAGACAGACAGACAGACAGACAGACAGACAGACAGACAGACAGACAGACAGACAGACAGACAGACAGACAGACAGACAGACAGACAGACAGACAGACAGACAGACAGACAGACAGACAGACAGACAGACAGACAGACAGACAGACAGACAGACAGACAGACAGACAGACAGACAGACAGACAGACAGACAGACAGACAGACAGACAGACAGACAGACAGACAGACAGACAGACAGACAGACAGACAGACAGACAGACAGACAGACAGACACAGAGCCAGACAGAGGTCCAGACAGACAGACAGACAGACAGACAGACAGACAGACAGACAGACAGACAGACAGACAGACAGACAGACAGACAGACAGACAGACAGACAGACAGACAGACAGACAGACAGACAGACAGACAGACAGACAGACAGACAGA
>JAWPHD010018774.1:25000-38450 GCA_037043455.1 Cyrtodaria siliqua
GAGAGTCAGACAGAGACAGACAGACAGACATACAGACAGACAGACAGAGAGCCAGACAGAGAGCCAGACAGACAGAGACCCAGACAGAGAGCCAGACAGAGACCGAGACATGTCAGAAAGAGACCCAGAGATACAGACATACAGACAGAGAGCCAGACAGATACCCAGACAGACAGAAAGACAGACAGATAGACCGACAGAGAGCCAGACAGACAGAGAGACAGACAAACAGGCCAGACAGAGAGCCAGACAGAGACCCAGACAGACAGACAGACATACAGGCCAGACTGACAGACAGACAGACAGACAGACAGAGTCCCAGACAAGCCAGACAGAGACCCAGACAGAGACCCAGACAGACAGACAGACAGACAGACAGAAAGCCAGACAGAGACGCAGACAGACAGACAGATAGACAGACAGACAGGCCAAACAGACAGACAGACAGACAGGCCAGACAGAAACCCAGACAGACAAATAGACAGACAGAGAGCCAGACAGAGAGCCAGACAGACAGAGAGACAGACAGACAGGCCAGACAGAGAGCCAGACAGAGACCCAGACAGACAAACACAGAGCCAGACAGATAGCCAGACAGAGAGCCAGACAGAGACACAGACAGACAGACAGACAGACATACCGTCAGACAGACAGACAGACAAACAGACAGACAAAGACCCAGACAGGCCAGACCAAGAGCCAGACAGAGACCCAGAAAGACAGACAGACAGACAGACAGACAGACAGACAGACAGACAGACAGACAGACAGACAGACAGACAGACAGACAGACAGACAGACAGACAGACAGACAGACAGACAGACAGACAGACAGACAGACAGACAGACAGACAGACAGACAGACAGACAGACAGACAGCCAGACAGAGACCTAGACAGACCAGACAGAGAGCCAGACAGAGACCCAGACAGACAGACAGACAGACAGACAGACAGACAGACAGACAGACAGACATACAGACAGAGAGATAAACAGGCCGGACAGAGATCAAGACAGAGACCCAGACAGACAGACAGACAAACAGAGAGCTAGACAGAGACACAGGCAGACAGACAGACAGACAGACAGAGACCCAGAAAGAGACCCAGACAGAAAGACAGACAGAGACCCAGACAGGCCAGATAGAGAGCCAGACAGAGACCAAGACAGACAGACAGACATACAGAGACCCAGACAGGCCAAACAGAGAGCCAGACAGAGAGCCAGACAGAGACCCAGACAGACAGACAGATAAACAGACAGCCAGACAGAGACACAGACAGACAGACAGACAGACAGAGAGCCAGACAGAGACACAGACAGGCCAGACAGAGGGCCAGACAGAGTCCCAGACAGACAGAGACCCAGACAGAGAGCCAGACAGAGACCAGTCAGACAGACAGATAGACAGGTCAGACATTGAGCCAGACAGAGACCCAGACAGACAGACAGACAAACAGAGAGCCAGACAGAGACACATACAGACATAAAGACAGACAGACAGACAGAGACCCAGACAGAGAGCCAGACAGAGACCAGTCAGTCAGACAGACAGACAGACAGACAGACAGAGACCCAGATAGGCCAGACAGAGAGGCAGACAGAGACCCAGACAGACAGACAGACAGACAGACAGACAGAGACCCAGACAGGCCAGACAGTGAGCCAGACAGAGACCAAGACAGACAGACAGACAGACATACAGAGAGCCAGACTGAGAGCCATACAGAGAGCCAGACAGACAGACAGACAGGTCAGACAGAGAGCCAGACAGAGACCCAGACAGACAAACACAGAGCCAGACAGAGAGCCAGACAGAGACACAGACAGACAGACAGACAGACAGACAAACAGACAGACAGAGACCCAGACAGGCCAGACAAAGAGCCAGACAGAGACCCAGAAAGACAGACAGACAGAAAGACAGACAGACAGACAGAGAGCCAGACAGAGACCAAGACAGAGCAGACAGAGAGCCAGACAGAGACCCAGACAGACAGACAGACAGGCAGGCCAGACAGACAGACAGACAGATAGACAGGCCAGACAGAGACCCAGACAGAGACCCAGACAGAGACCCAGACAGACATACAGACAGACAGACAGACAGACAGACAGACAGACAGACAGACAGACAAACAGACAGACAGACAGACAGACAGACAGACAGACAGACAGACAAATATACAGACAGACATACAGACATACATACAGAGAGCCAGACAGAGACACATCCAGACATACAGACAGACAGACAGAGACCCAGACAAAGAGTCAGACAGAGACAGACAGACAGACATACAGACAGACAGACATAGACCCAGACAGAGAGCCAGACAGACAGAGACCCAGACAGAGAGCCAGACAGAGACCGAGACATGTCAGAAAGAGACCCAGAGATACAGACATACAGACAGAGAGCCAGACAGATACCCAGACAGACAGAAAGACAGACAGATAGACCGACAGAGAGCCAGACAGACAGAGAGACAGACAAACAGGCCAGACAGAGAGCCAGACAGAGACCCAGACAGACAGACAGACATACAGGCCAGACTGACAGACAGACAGACAGACAGACAGAGTCCCAGACAAGCCAGACAGAGACCCAGACAGAGACCCAGACAGACAGACAGACAGACAGACAGAAAGCCAGACAGAGACGCAGACAGACAGACAGATAGACAGACAGACAGGCCAAACAGACAGACAGACAGACAGGCCAGACAGAAACCCAGACAGACAAACAGACAGACAGACAGACAGACAGACAGACAGACAGACAGACAGACAGACAGACAGACAGACAGACAGACAGACAGACAGACAGACAGACAGACAGACAGACAGACAGACAGACAGACAGACAGACAGACAGACAGACAGACAGACAGACAGACAGACATACAGACAGAGAGATAAACAGGCCGGACAGAGATCCATACAGAGACCCAGACAGACAGACAGACAAACAGAGAGCCAGACAGAGACACAGGCAGACAGACAGAGACCCAGACAGGCCAGACAAAGAGCCAGACAGAGACCCAAAAAGACACCCAGACAGACAGACAGACAGACAGATAGACAGAGAGCCAGACAGAGACCCAGACAGACAGACAGACAGACAGAGACCCAGACAGGCCAGACAGAGAGCCAGACAGAGACCAAGACAGACAGACAGACAGACATACAGAGACCCAGACAGGCCAAACAGAGAGCTAGACAGAGACCCAGACAGAGACCCAGACAGACAGATAAACAGGCCAGACAGAGAGCCAGACAGAGATCCAGACAGACAGACAGACAAACAGAGAGCCAGACAGAGACACAGACAGACAGACATGCCAGACAGACAGACAGGCAGACAAACAGCAGACAGAGACCCAGACAGGCCAGACAAAGAGCCAGACAGAGACCCAGAAAGACAGACAGACAGACAGACAGACAGACAGACAGACAGACAGACAGACAGACAGACAGACAGACAGACAGACAGACAGACAGACAGACAGACAGACAGACAGACAGATATATTCAGTTCTTACGCATATATATTCAGTTCACATGCATATATATTCCGTTCTTACGCATATATATTCCGTTCTTACGCATTTTTATTCAGTTTTTACGCATATATATTCCGTTCTTACGCATATATATTCCGTAATTACGCATTTTTATTCAGTTTTTACGCATTTATATTCAGTTCTTACGCATATATATTCAGTTCTTACACATATATTTTCAGTTCTTACACATATATATTCAGTTCTTACAAATATATATTCCGTTCTTATGCATATATATTCAGCTCTTACGCATATATTCAGTTCTAACGCATATATATTCAGTTCTTACACATATATATTCAGTTCTTACGCATATATATTCAGTTTTTACACATATATATTCAGTACTTACGCATATATATTCCGTTCTTACACATATATATTCCATTATTACGCATATATATTCCGTTCTTACATATATATTCAGTACGTACGCATATATTCAGTTCTTACGCATATATATTCAGTTCTTTCACATATATATTCAGTTCTTACGCATATATATTCAGTTCTTACTCATATATATTCAGTTTCTTACACATATATATTCAGTTCTTACACATATATATTCAGTTCTTATACATATATTTTCAGTTCTTACACATATATATTTAGTTCTTACACATATATAATCCGTTCTTACGCATATATATTCAGTTCTTACGCATATATTCACTTCTTACGCATATATATTCAGTTCTTACGCATATATTCAGTTCCTACGCATATATATTCAGTTCTTACACATATATATTCAGTTCTAACGCATATATATTTAGTACTTAAACATATATTTTCAGTTCTTACACATATATATTCAGTTCTTACGCATATATATTCCGTTCTTTCGCATATATATTCCGATCTGACGCATATATATTCAGTTCTTACACATATATATTCCGTTCTTACACATATATATTCAGTACTTACACATATATATTCAGTTCTTACACATATATATTCAGTTCTTACACATATATATTCAGTACTTACACATATATTCAGTTCTTACACATATATATTCAGTTCTTACAAATATATATTCCGTTCTTACGCATATATATTCAGTTCTTACGCATATATTCAGTTCTTACGCATATATAATACGTTCTTACACATATATATTCAGTTCTTACACATATATATTCAGTTCTTACACATATATATTCAGTTCTTACACATATATATTCAGTTCTTACACATATATATTCAGTTCTTACAAATATATATTCCGTTCTTACGCATATATATTCAGTTCTTACGCATATATTCAGTTCTTACGCATTTATATTCAGTTCTTACGCATATATTCAGTTCTTACGCATATATATTCCGTTCTTACACATATATATTCAGTTCTTACAATATATATTCCATTCTTACGCATATATATTCCGTTCTTACGCATATATATTCAGTTCTTAAATATATATATTCAGTTCTTACACATATATATTCAGTTCTTACACATATATATTCAGTTCTTACACATATATATTCAGTTCTTACACATATATTCAGTTTATTACACATATATATTCCGTTCGTTCTACTCATATATACTCAGTTCTTACACATATATATTTCGTTCTTACACATATATATTCAGTTCTTGCACATATATGTTCAGTTCTTACACATATATATTCAGTTCTTACACATATATATTCAGTTCTTACGCATATATATTCCGTTCTTACCATATATATTCCGTTCTTACGCACATATATTCCGTTCTTACGCATATATATTCAGTTCTTACACATATATATTCCGTTCTTACTCATATATATGAAGTTCTTACACATATATATTCAGTTCTTACACATATATATTCCGTTCTTACACATATATATTCAGTTCTTACACATATATATGCAGTTCTTACTCATATATTTTCAGTTCTTACTCATATATATTCCGCTCTTACGCATATATTCCGTTCTTACACATATATATTCAGTACTTACACATATATATTCAGTTCTTACACATATATATTCAGTTCTTACGCATATATTCCGTTCTTACACATATATATTCAGTTCTTACACATATATTCAGTTCTTACACATATATATTCATTTCTTACACATTAATTTTCAGTTCTTACTCATATATATTCCGTTCTTACGCATATATATTCCGTTCTTACACATATATATTCAGTACTTACACATATATATTCAGTTCTTACACATATATATTCAGTTCTTACACATATATTTTCAGTACTTACACATATATATTCAGTTCTTACACATATATATTCAGTTCTTACACATATATATTCCGTTCTTACGCATATATATTCAGTTCTTACGCATATATTCAGTTCTTACGCATATAATACTCCGTTCTTACACATATATATTCAGTTCTTACACATATATATTCAGTTCTTTACACATATATATTCAGTTCTTACACATATATATTCAGTTCTTACAAATATATATTCCGTTCTTACGCATACATATTCAGTTCTTACGCATATATTCAGTTCTTACGCATATATATTCAGTTCTTACGCATATATTCAGTTCTTACGAATATATATTCAGTTCTTACACATATATATTCAGTTCTTACACATATATATTCCATTCTTACGCATATATATTCCGTTCTTACGCATATATATTCAGTTCTTACACATATATATTCAGTTCTTACACATATATATTCAGTTCTTACACATATATATTCAGTTCTTACACATATATATTCAGTTCTTACACATATATATTCAGTTCTTACACATATATATTCAGTTCTTACACATATATATTCCGTTCTTACTCATATATACTCAGTTCTTACACATATATATTTCGTTCTTACACATATATATTCAGTTCTTACACATATATATTCAGTTCTTACACATATATATTCAGTTCTTACACATATATATTCAGTTCTTACGCATATATATTCCGTTCTTACGCATATATATTCCGTTCTTACGCTCATATATTCCGTTCTTAGGCATATATATTCAGTTCTTACACATATATATTCCGTTCTTATATTAACTCATATATATGCAGTTCTTACACATATATATTCCGTTCTTACACATATATATTCAGTTCTTACACATATATATTCAGTTCTTACACATATATTTTCAGTTCTTACTCATATATATTCCGTTCTTACGCATATATATTCCGTTCTTACACATATATATTCAGTACTTACACATATATATTCAGTTCTTACACATATATATTCAGTTCTTACACATATATATTCAGTACTTACACATATATATTCAGTTTTTACACATATATATTCAGTTCTTACACATATATATTCAGTTCTTACAAATATATATTCCGTTCTTACGCATATATATCCAGTTCTTACGCATATATTCAGTTCTTACGCATATATACTCCGTTCTTACACATATATATTCAGTTCTTACACATATATATTCAGTTCTTACACATATATATTCAGTTCTTACACATATATATTCAGTTCTTACACATATATTCCGTTCTTACATATATATTCAGTTCTTACACATATATATTCAGTTATTACACATATATATTCAGTTCTTACACATATATATTCTGTTCTTACAAATATATATTCCGTTCTTACGCATATATATTCAGTTCTTACGCATATATATTCAGTTCTTACGCATATATATTCCGTTCTTACGCATTTTTATTCAGTTTTTACGCATATATATTCCGTTCTTACACATATATATTCAGTTCTTACACATATATATTCAGTTCTTACACATATATATTCAGTTCTTACACATATATATTCAGTTCTTACACATATATATTCAGTTCTTACAAATATATATTCCGTTCTTACGCATATATATTCAGTTCTTACGCATATATTCAGTTCTTACGCATATATATTCAGTTCTTACACATATATATTCAGTTCTTACACATATATATTCCATTCTTACGCATATATATTCCGTTCTTACACATATATATTCATTTCTTACACATATATATTCAGTTCTTACGCATATATATTCAGTTCTTACACATATATATTCAGTTCTTACACGCATATATATTCAGTTCTTACACATATATATTCAGTTCTTACACATATATATTCAGTTCTTACACATATATATTCAGTTCTTACACATATATATTCAGTACTTACACATATATATTCCGTTCTTACTCATATATATTCAGGTCTTACACATTTATATTTCGTTCTTACAAATATATATTCAGTTCTTACACATATATATTCAGTTCTTACACATATATATTCAGTTCTTACACATATATATTCAGTTCTTACGCATATATATTCCGTTCTTACGCATATATATTCCGTTCTTACGCACATATATTCCGTTCTTACGCATATATATTCAGTTCTTACACATATATATTCCGTTCTTACAGATATATATTAAGTTCTTACACATATATATTCAGTTCTTACACATATATATTCCGTTCTTACACATATATATTCAGTTCTTACACATATATATTCAGTTCTTACACATATATTTTCAGTTCTTACTCATATATATTCCGTTCTTACGCATATATATACCGTTCTTACACATATATATTCATTTCTTACACATATATATTCATTTCTTACACATATATATTTAGTTCTTACCCATATATATTCCGTTCTTACGCATATATATTCCGTATTACGCATATATATTCCGTTTTTACGCATATATTCAGTTCTTACGCATATATTCAGTCCTTAGGCATATATATTCCGTTCTTACGCATATATATTCAGTTCTTACACATATATATTCCGTTCTTACATATATATTCAGTTCTTACACATATATATTCAGTTCTTACACATAAATATTCAGTTCTTACACATATATATTCTGTTCTTACAAATATATATTCCGTTCTTACGCATATATATTCAGTTCTTACGCATATATATTCAGTTCTTACACATATATATTCAGTTCTTACAAATATATATTACGTTCTTACGCATATATATTCCGTTCTTACGCATATATATTCAGTTCTTACGCATATATATTCCGTTCTTACGCATATATATTCAGTTCTAACACATATATATATTCAGTTCTTACACATATATATTCAGTTCTTACACATATATATTCAGTTCTTACACATATATATTCCGTTCTTACGCATATATATTCAGTTCGTACACATATATATATTCAGTTCTTACACATATATATTCAGATCTTACACATATATATTCAGATCTTACACATATATATTCCGTTCTTACGCATATATATTCCGTTCTTACGCATATATATTCCGTTCTTGCGCATATATATTCCGTTCGTACGCATATATATAGTTCTTACACATGTATATTCAGTTCTTACACATATATATTCAGTTCTTACACATATATATTCAGCTCTTACACATATATATTCAGTTCTTACACATATATATTCAGTTCTTACACATATATATTCAGTTCTTACGCATATATATTCAGTTCTTACTCATATATTCAGTTCTTACGCATATATATTCAGTTCTTACGCATATATATTCAGTTCTTACGCATATATATTCAGTTCACACGCATATATATTCCGTTCTTACGCATATATATTCCGTTCTTACGCATTTTTATTCAGTTTTTACGCATATATATTCCGTTCTTACGCATATATATTCCGTAATTACGCATTTTTATTCAGTTTTTACGCATTTATATTCAGTTCTTACGCATATATATTCAGTTCTTACACATATATTTTCAGTTCTTACACATATATATTCAGTTCTTACAAATATATATTCCGTTCTTATGCATATATATTCAGCTGCTCTTACGCATATATTCAGTTCTAACGCATATATATTCAGTTCTTACACATATATATTCAGTTCTTACGCATATATATTCAGTTTTTACACATATATATTCAGTACTTACGCATATAATATTCCGTTCTTACACATATATATTCCATTATTACGCATATATATTCCGTTCTGTACATATATTCAGTACGTTCATATCGCATATATATTCAGTTCTTTCACATATATATTCAGTTCTTACGCATATATATTCAGTTCTTACTCATATATATCAGTTCTTACACATATATATTCAGTTCTTACACATATATATTCAGTTCTTATACATATATTTTCAGTTCTTACACATATATATTCAGTTCTTACACATATATATTCCGTTCTTACGCATATATATTCACTTCTTACGCATATATTCACTTCTTACGCATATATATTCAGCTCTTACGCATATATTCAGTTCTTACGCATATATATTCAGTTCTTACACATATATATTCAGTTCTAACGCATATATATTTAGTACTTAAACATATATTTTCAGTTCTTACACATATATATTCAGTTCTTACGTATATATATTCCGTTCTTTCACATATATATGCCGATCTGACGCATATGTATTCAGTTCTTACACATATATATTCAGTTCTTACACATATATATTCAGTTCTTACAAATATATATTACGTTCTTACGCATATATTTTCCGTTCTTACGCATATATATTCAGTTCTTACGCATATATATTCCGTTCTTACGCATATATATTCCGTTCTAACACATATATATATTCAGTCTTACACATATATATTCAGTTCTTACACATATATATTCAGTCTTACACATATATATTCCGTTCTTACGCATATATATTCAGTTCTTACACATATATATATTCAGTTCTTACACATATATATTCAGATCTTACACATATATATTCAGTTCTTACACATATATATTCCGTTCTTACGCATATATATTCCGTTCTTACGCATATATATTCCATTCTTACGCATATATATTCCGTTCTTACGCATATATATTCAGTTCTTACACATGTATATTCAGTTCTTACACATATATATTCAGTTCTTACACATATATATTCAGCTCTTACACATATATATTCAGTTCTTACACATATATATTCAGTTCTTACACATATATATTCAGTTCTTACGCATATATATTCAGTTCTTACTCATATATTCAGTTCTTACGCATATATATTCAGTTCTTACGCATATATATTCAGTTCTTACGCATATATATTCAGTTCACATGCATATATATTCCGTTCTTACGCATATATATTCCGTTCTTACGCATTTTTATTCAGTTTTTACGCATATATATTCCGTTCATACGCATATATATTCCGTAATTACGCATTTTTATTCAGTTTTTACGCATTTATATTCAGTTCTTACGCATATATATTCAGTTCTTACACATATATTTTCAGTTCTTACAAATATATATTCAGTTCTTACAAATATATATTCCGTTCTTATGCATATATATTCAGCTCTTACGCATATATTCAGTTCTAACGCATATATATTCAGTTCTTACACATATATATTCAGTTCTTACGCATATATATTCAGTTTTTACACATATATATTCAGTACTTACGCATATATATACGTTCTTACACATATATATTCCATTATTACGCATATATATTCCGTTCTTACATATATATTCAGTACGTACGCATATATTCAGTTCTTACGCATATATATTCAGTTCTTTCACATATATATTCAGTTCTTACGCATATATATTCAGTCTTACTCATATATATTCAGTTCTTACACATATATATTCAGTTCTTACACATATATATTCAGTTCTTATACATATATTTTCAGTTCTTACACATATATATTTAGTTCTTACACATATATATTCCGTTCTTACGCATATATATTCAGTTCTTACGCATATATTCACTTCTTACGCATATATATTCAGTTATACGCATATATTCAGTTCTTACGCATATATATTCAGTTCTTACACATATATATTCAGTTCTAACGCATATATATTTAGTACTTAAACATATATTTTCAGTTCTTACACATATATATTCAGTTCTTACGCATATATATTCCGTTCTTTCGCATATATATTCCGATCTGACGCATATATATTCAGTTCTTACACATATATATTCAGTTCTTACACATATATATTCAGTTCTTACACATATATATTCAGTTCTTACAAATATATATTCAATTCTTACGCATATATATTCTGTTCTTACGCATATACTCAGTTCTTACGCATATATATTCAGTTCTTACACATATATATTCAGTTCTTAAGCATATATATTCAGTTCTTACACATATATATTCCGTTCTTACGCATATATATTCCGTTCTTACGCATATATATTCAGTTCTTATGCATATATATTCCGTTCTTACGCATATATATTCAGTTCTTACACATATATAATCCGTTCTTACACATATATATTCAGTTCTTACACATATATATTCCGTTCTTACGCATATATATTCAGTTCTTACGCATATATATTCCGTTCTTACGCATATATATTCCGTTCTTACGCATATATATTCAGTTCTTACACATATATATATTCAGTTCTTACACATATATATTCAGTTCTTACACATATATATTCCGTTCTTACGCATATATATTCAGTTCTCACACATATATATATTCAGTTATTACACATATATATTCAGTTCTTACACATATATATTCAGTTCTTACACATATATATTCAGTTCTTACACATATATATTCCGTTCTTACGCATATATATTCCGTTCTTACTACATATATATTCCGTATTAGGCTTATATATTCCGTTGTTACGCATATATATTCAGTTCTTACACATATATATTCAGTTCATACACATATATATTCAGTTCTTACGCATATATATTCAGTTCTTACGCATATATTCAGTACTTACGCATATATATTCAGTTCTTACACATATTTATTCAGTTCTTACGCATATATATTCAGTTCACATATATATTCCGTTCCTACGCATATATATTCAATTCTTACACATATATATTCAGTTCTTACACATATATATTCAGTTCTTACACATATATATTCAGTTATTACACATATATATTCAGTTCTTACACATATATATTCAGCTCTTACACATATATATTCAGTTCTTACACATAAATATTCAGTTCTTACACATATATATTCAGTTCTTACGCACATATATTCAGTTCTTACGCATATATATTCAGTTCTTACGCATATATATTCAGTTCTTACGCATATATATTCAGTTCACACGCATATATATTCCGTTCTTACGCATATTTATTCCGTTCTTACGCGTTTTTATTCAGTTTTTACGCATTTATATTCAGTTCTTACGCATATATATTCAGTTCTTACACATATATATTCAGTTCTAACACATATATATTCAGTTCTTACAAATATATATTCCGTATTTACGCATATATATTCAGTTCTTACGCATATATTCAGTTCTAACGCATATATATTCAGTTCTTACACATATATATTCAGTTCTTACGCATATATATTCAGTTCTTACACATATATATTTAGTACTTACGCATATATATTCCGTTCTTACACATATATATTCCATTATTACGCATATATATTCCGTTCTTACATATATATTCAGTTCGTACGCATATATTCAGTTCTTACGCATATATATTCAGTTCTTACACATATATATTCCGTTCCTACGCATATATATTCAATTCTTACACATATATATTCAGTTATTACACATATATATTCAGTTCTTACTCATATATATTCAGTTATTACACATATATATTCAGTTCTTACACATATATATTCAGCTCTTACACATATATATTCAGTTCTTACACATATATATTCAGTTTTTACACATATATATTCAGTTCTTACGCATATATATTCAGTTCTTACTCATATATTCAGTTCTTACGCATATATATTCAGTTCTTACGCATATATATTCAGTTCTTACACATATATATT
>JAWPHD010018775.1:0-38450 GCA_037043455.1 Cyrtodaria siliqua
TTCCAACATCCCAAGACATAACATTGTTGTTGCTTTTTCTATTTTGTAAAATCGTCCTGTTGGATATACACTTGAATATACAAGATGCTATTGTAATGATGATTATCAGTATATTTATGGATTTAACGTTACATAACTTTATTCAGAATTAAATACAAATTACAGCATTTAATATTCTACATATAAATACGAAAATACAAATACGTGTCTCCCTTTCACGGTCGCTAATATCAGAATCATAAATACATGATATATGAGTATGATACATTTACTAATAACCTATGCACTAAAGAAACTGATCCTATGTTTTACAATTATCAGAAAACGTGTAACCAAGGCCGACTAGATAATGTTTATCATCAAAACGGTTTAAATTTATCAAATATGGGATTCATTTTGTAATTCTCCGGTATGATAGTTTCAATATTTGCGTCGGCAACTTAAATACACGCCCCATTTGTTAATATTTGTATCTAGAACCACTAGTAAATTGACCGCTGTCGATGTCCTAATATATACACTGAACGACTTTAAAAACGCAACAGGGAAATAAACTAAGATAACTGACATATTTCAATAGAAATACAATTTTCATCTATTCTATTTAACAATATCTACAGCTGAATTGCTGAAAATTTTATTCAAATTGATCAACATTAAACTTGTTAAATTCAAAATATAATAGTATTACCCCCGAAAGCAAAAGTCACAATATCCACCATTAACGGCCATGCACGCATGACATCTCCTACGCATATTGGGATAAACCGGGTATTAGTTTCAACAAAAACAAACATTCTGAGAGCAGCCCAAAATAATTAGTCAAATTACTAGTAATTTAACTTACCGAAAGGCGTATCAATTTCTGAAATAAACAAACACATAATTTAGACATAAACATCAAGATTAAGGTTTGAAATGAAGACTGAATACATAATAACATGTTTGGCTCACATACATTCTGACATATGGCCATCAAACATTGCTACGCATTGCCTTACATATTAGAGAATCACCATTCATCCAAGGAAATCGTTACGCGTATTCGACAGGCCTTTTTCGTTGTATGTTTTCCGTTTTTGTGTTGTTTTTTCTCCATTAAGCAAGTTTTCTAATCGACTGGCACAATTTGTTGGTTGCGTTCAGTAATTGTTTTAAACAGTAAAGACCGCGTTATCTCCGTTAGTACAGACAAATTACTGGCCAATCAAATCAATTCAAATACCTGATCAAAATGTTGCTAATTAATATTTTACTGACGTCTGATTGCACGATATGAAAGAGTGAGAAAAACAATAAACATAACAGCAAGTTGATCAACGGAAAAAGAACAGTCGAATACGCGTATTATCAAAGAGTGTTGCACTGCCTTGAGGTTCCACCGCCCCGTCGATAACGACATGCGTTTTATGGGACATGGTATAATGTAATGCGCTTCAAGATCCTGATTTTAGATCAAATTCGAGCCTCCTTGATATCAGATCCGCTTGGCCCGCGATTTGTAAGAGATCAACTGTTAATCAATGGACGTTGAAATTCAATCGACCTGGGAGGAGCGGCGGTGACCGAGTGGTTTACATACTTGATGCTCGTCCCAGAAGTCACGGGTTCGTTTCCCGGTGGGGTCAAGTCCCGGTTTTTTCAAACGCACGTCCGCATTGTCTTACTTGGGCAAGATATTGTGAGAGCTGTTCCATGTTAACGTTAAAGATCTCGCTGAAATTATGTGTAAATCAGTGATACAGAAAGCCCGTAAACAATTCCTCAGAAACGAGGCTGTCGTGATAAACAGAACTGATCGTGTACAGTATCAGTAGAAAGAAAGACATGCCAAGATGTGTGTCATATAGTTTCTGATCTCGCTGTTTCCATTACGAAGACGTGTATAATTTTTGCTCAAATATCCATATTCATTCGTTTTCTGTGTTAAATTTTGCCAAAAAAGCAATGTTGCTATATAAAACTATAAAAAAATATTTGGTCGGTGGTATTTTATTTCATCAATCTTTGGTATTATATGATGTACGTTAAGATTAGCTATAAGTAATCCTTTTTTATTATAGTTGAACAAACTTACGTTTGAATTTTTGTTCTTTAAATGTACATTATTTGTTTCAATGGTATTAGCGTTATCTGTGATTACTATGTTTGTTATAATATCATTCGAAATAGCAAGTTTAGTTGAGGACAGCGAAACTTCACTAACAACAGTATCGGTATTTATTCAATTTACGTTAGAGGTTGAATTATTATCAGTTTCCGACGTAGAATTTATATTATAATTATTTTTAATATGTAGAGATTCCTTTTGCAGCAATAAATTAAAAGCACAATCACGTGTAAGTTCGTCACACTTGCTGCATATAGTTTGTAAATGTTCGTACATATTATTATTCTCAAACTGTGATGAGTATTTGCCGTCATTGTCCTATTTCCTGTTTCTGTTTTGTGGCGAGTGTATATAATTACGCAAACATTGAATATAGGAAATGGTCACCCATAGCACAATTCCTTGGAGGAAAACATCCAATACACATAATCAAAACACCTTTAAATACTCATAGATTTGAACTAAAAGCCAAAAGTCTATGTTAATGCGTGTGACGTAACACACATACAAGCAAAAATATAAGCCTCATGCCTTTTAATTATAATGCATATAAATCCAAAATTTGACCAACACATGCATGTTTGACAATTTATGCCAATTAAAAAGCGATATAAGCGACATCAAACGGGGTAAATGTTAGCCAACAAATATTTGGGAAGGGCCGTAACTAATGTTGTAAGAACTTGTGGCCCGACCCATTTGCATGCTTTGTAAAAAAAAATGCAATAAAATATCTTTAAACCAACAAATATTAAATGTGTTTCTCTATACAGTATATATTTACTTTAAATCAATTTATTTTCAATGTATTATCACGAATGCTATAGAACACATGTCAGCAAATGCATGTTACTGTATGTATATGCTGCACTCTGAATAACCGCTTACATCAAAAATATACATGTTTAGAAAATGGTATAATAATTTTGACTGAGGTGGACTATTAAAATATAAAAGGTATAGTTTGTGTGACATGTTTATGTAAATTTAATAGTCGTGTGATATGTAATGCGATTTATAAATGCGGGTATTTTTTTAATGAATATACTTAGGTCAGTATATTTAACTCATGTTTGAGCAACTGTTTCATTATTGGTGCATAAATGAATTGTGTTGTACTTGCTGAAGTAATTGAGCCAAGAGATGCGTGCGTATGGACCTACGATGCCATTGCGTTCGGACGCTGTGGTTTCTATAGGACCCTTTATATCATTTTGATACATTTTTTACAATACTGAATTCTTTATATGCCGCGTTAAAGTCAGTTCTTGTTTTCAAATTTAGCAGAGTGATAAAGGAATTAGCACTTTCCAAATCAGGTATGTGTTGTTGTGGTGTGCATTACATTATTAAATAGGGAATATGTAGCTTTAAGCACAATGGAAACAATATCAATTACCGTTTCAAACACATGGTAGCTGTTCAAAAAGTATGTATCAAAATGAACACAAATAGAAACATCATATGTATGTAACCGGGTTCAGGTAAATGGTGAAAAAATCGTTTCTCAACCGGACTCGAACCCAGGGTCTCTGGTTTACCGTCCAGCGCTCAAACCACTGCGCTATCGATATAATCACAATCATAGTTGATGACTGAACAGCATTTCTCGATTTACATCACTTGGTATCAGATGATTACCTAAACTGTATGATAAGGGAGATAATTTACGACATTAGTAACGTTTTACACCGTTAACTATCCACATTAAAATGGCGATCATGCTATATCAAATCGGGTTTATATCTCTAAGCTCATAGTTAAATGTGTATTGATGTCAATTACTTCAAAGTATTGCAAGTATTGCAAGTACATTTCTTCAGCAAGGTTTTCGTTCTCGCAAATTACGTACCTCTTTTTCAAAGTTCTACCGCTGTAATGAAACACTACTGGAGTCCAACTGCAACCTAAAAACATACATAGGAATATCACGGTCTTTATTTTATGGATATGTGATCTATAAAGTTTTGCAGTTAAACGGGTCTAACATGTTTCTTGACCACGTTACAATAATAATCAGGAAACTGATACGTATATAGTCAATCACTACGATTGATTTTTTTCTTGTGCGATGACCAGACAGCGTAGTAGGACTCTATGATTGCACCTTCTGAAACCTAGAAAGGCAAGAAAGGTGAATGGACCTTTTTGGTCGTACACTAGATTGGTGATCTCTTTGGCTGCAACTGCTGTGCTTGTTCTGGATATATCAATAGGTGCTTCTCATTATCGGAATATTGTATAATTTTATATAGCAACATTTAAGTGTATTGTTTGCTAATTTCTGTGGGTCTTGCCAGTTTTTTATTATTATAGATTTCCGTTTGATGGGATATGCTTTTATTTACACTGCCTAGTCAATTCGAGCGCCGAAGATCGGGCACTATAGCGGTTATGAATACATAAACTCATTTTAATCTAGTCATATTGCCTATTCAACGTTTTAAGTCGGTAACCACTATTGGCGTTATTGTAATGTCCTTTTCTTTGACTTTCTACTTTACTATTTTGATTTAGTGTGTAGTAAAGTGCAGATCTCCGGTGGCATTGCGTGTGGGTGGTATGGACTCTTTACAGGATTACTTTTCATAGTCAAAGAATGGCCCTGTTACAACCTGTCAATATATACCAAATCTATATTTTACCTAAATCCATTAGCCTAATCAAGCCCAAGTCAGTATGAAACATCACCAAATTACAACTACACCTAATTATTAGTTTAGTATACGGATTAGCTCAGCTTTGAGGTTTTTAGACTGTTTATTTAGTGATTGACCCCTCTACAGTCAGTCATTACGCTTCACTTTTCACTTGTGCGATGACTGGACTACCTCTTGGGACTCTATGATTGTACCTACTGAAACCCCAACTAAGGGAGGTGGGTGCATGAGCTTTCGTCCCTCGAGTTTTCTGGTCGTACCCTAGATTGGTTTTCTCTTTAGCTGCAACTTTTACGGTTGTTCAGTACGATTCTGGATACATCCTGAGATGTTTATTATTTTTGTGTATGTGTTTCTTTAGTTAGTTTCTCTGGATGTGGACTTTATTGTTAGAGAATTCCTTTTGATGGGATGTAGTTTTGTTTACACTGTCTTGTCTATTTGGGCGCTGAAGACAGGATAATAGCGAGGATTGTGCGCATATAAATCGATTCAAGCTAACCAGTAGGCCTTTTTGCCTACTGACCGTTCTAAGTCGGTAACCCTGTCTTCACCACCCTTTCTGTTGTTTTTTGTCTCTTTCATTGTATTATCAAGTCCTTGTTTGCAGTACAAAGCGGACCTACGATGCCATTGCGTTCGGACGCTGAGGTTTCTATAGAACCCTATATCTCATTTTTAATGTACGAGATGCAACTCGTTCCATGCCCCTAGAACGGCATTACATTAAACATGCATTTACAAATACATGATACTATGTATGTCTAGAATTATTATGATTTAACACTTACAATGTTACGCTTTGTAGGATGAAGTTATTCCTTATTACTTAATGCATAAAAGTACAAACAAAAACACTTCTTAAATTGAAATACATTTATTGAAAATATGTGCGCTTTATGTCATAGATGTGTGACACTGTTACGGGGAAATTAAAAGAGATTGAATGCCAATACATACTACTGAAAAGCGGATCCCTTTGAAGCAACACACACACGTAAGAAGGAAAGGTAGCAGACTCGGTTTTATTGAGTCTGCTCGTGAGTGGGAATCTGATTTACATCACTTAAGGACTATTGGTCAGCCATATTTGAAAGAAAGTGGGTGGGGAATGGTAAATATTAATTAGCATTAAATAGACATATTTTCTTTTTGAAAGGTCAATACTACTAAAGAGAACAGTAAAAAAATGCACTTGAAATGTAAAAAAAAAAAATTTTACAAGAATAAAAATATTCAGTTTAATATCCCAAAGTTTGATGCAAAAATACTTGTTGTTTTAACATTTATTTCCTGAAAATATTTGGTTTATAATATAGCCCAATCATCCATCGATGGCATACAAGACTTCATTTCTTAATATAAGAACTAATGCAGTCACACTATGATTTTTTCCAAGTTTGGTATTGTGAATTTATTTTTTTAAATTTCAATGCCATGTGCTAGTGAATAAAGGTATTATTTTTGGCCAAATACAAGTAGTCTGCACTAGTTTACATATCATTATTTATGTAACCATTGATAATATTACGATAATTAATTGAAAATAAGGAATATTTATGTACTAAAAATATACCAACGATTTTTATCCATCTACTTTCTTTGCTTAGTTATGACTAAATGCATTTCAACTAGCTTTTCTCCATTATGTATATAGTTAATTGATATACTTTTTTTACTACATAGTGCATGTGGTCAATTTGCACATACCAATCCCCTCCCACTTTCTTTATCAAATATGGCTGACCAATAGCCCTAAAGGAGCACTGTCCGTGAGTAAATCATAGTTGAGCATAAACAAATAACTGATTTTTATCCAGTTAAATATGTCCAGTGAAATATGTAAATGGAGACACAAGCACAGACACAAATAAATATGAAGTAATAACTTCGTATATAAGGAAAGAAACGAATCTGGATACATCCTGAGATGTTTATTATTTTGTATGTATATCTTTAGTTAGTTTTTCTGGATGTGAACTTTATTGTTAGAGATTTCCTTTTGATGGGATGTAGTTTTGTTTATACTGTCTTGTCTATTTGGGCGCTGAAGACAGGATAATAGCGAAGATTGTGCGCATATAAAATCGATTCAAGCTAACCAGTAGGCCTTATTGCCTACTGACCGTTTCAAGTCGGTAACCCTGTCTTCACCACCCTTTCTGTTGTTTTTTGTCTCTTTCATTGTAGTTCCAAGTCCTTGTTTGCAGTACAGTGCGGACCTACGATGCCATTGCGTTCGGACGCTGTGGTTTCTATAGGACCCTATATATCATTTTATTTGTTTTTGTAAACATGCCGCTTTATTTACATATGTGTTGCTCAAGTGATATCCATTGGCGTATCAGATTTTGACTACAGTATGTATTGCACCACCATAACTGTGCCGTTTAGCTCAGTCGAGAGCGAATCGGTCTTATCCGCAAGTATAATTTTAGTTTGAGCTTGGAGTTCAATCCCACGAGGTGTTACGTTTTTTGTTTTGTAGCGCTGTTGAATTCCCTAAAAACATCTTGTTTCCTTTTAGTAACAATTCTATAATGCTTGTTGCGTAATGCCTCTCAACGTAATTATTTACTGTTTATAATCTAAAAGTTTGACTAATACAGCTTTAATAAAACATATAAGAAATGTGTTGAATTCAGTATTTATGGTTGCTTTCCGCTCACAAATGTACTGACACGTCCCCCTTTTTTACCTTAATCTGTATGAAATTTTAAGTTCGCCTGTTCTAAGTTTAGTTTACTTATTAGTTTAGTTTCAGATTCGGTGTTATTGAGTATCTTTATGCAAAGTAATGTAAGTTAAGGTGCCACACATATCACCGAGTACTCTAGCACGGAATAACATTAGCACATGCATTTATTGATATATGATTATATACATATTACTTAAACACTTACAATGTTAGACTATGCTTGATAGAGTTATAGTTATTTTACCAATAACCAAATTAAGGAAAATGCATAATCGTCTGAATTTGAAAGTGTTATTGATGAAAGTTATGACGGAAATCAGATTTTGCATAATATACCACGATATCTTTATAAAAAGTAAAATATTGCGCTGTTTGCCAATGATGTGGGACATTGGTGTGGGAAACCTTAAAGCGCGAAAAGTGTTGAAAGAAAGATATGAGACAGCATTCTACTCTAAGGTCTCACTAGATAGTTAGCTCCACTGAATGGGACTGACAAAAAATTATCCACTTAAGGTACGGTCTATGATTTGAATTATTTGACTCTTGATTATTTTTTAAACTGTAAAAATAAATTCCTATTTAAGTTGTATTTGACTTTGTTTTTGTATTGTTTAATGTTCCTAAATTTCGTGAGACATGTTTTCATACGGGTTAGAAACGGTCATTTTTTTATGTATGTTTTACAGTTTACTGGACCGCAAATTATTCACTGTTTAATTTAAAAAATTGCAAGCAAAGTTGTATGGTAATTTTAGTGTTTTGATGAATCCATATTTTGCATGACACTATGCCCATTAGCAGGTTTCTGGTGTATGTTGTGTACAAGAAATATTGCAAAATTGTGTTTGTCATACATGAGTGATTTTGATTCCCAGATCTGATTTTATTTTTGGTACAATGAATGAATTACTAGGAAACATTCTGTCATAAACATAATTTGAACAGTTTAATTTTAGTGCAATTCTTCCAATTCATATTGCCCGTCTAGACATTCTTAAATTATGCAGATTACTAATATATCCTATCCGAATGAATTGATTAAACGAAAGAAGACAATACATCTTTGAGAAAGCACTTGCTTTGTCATGCGGTCAACAATTTTGACAATTTGAGGCATTTAATACACAACAAACATGTTGTCATACGTCAGGTCGCACTAAACACCTTGTGTTTAACGTTACTGTGCTTTTAAATATAACTGTGTTATTCAGTTCTTGTATGTGTGTATCTATTGTACGGATTTCTTCCTTTCATTTACTTCCAACTCTTCCAGAAAATCTCGAATCATTTCGATTTCTAATATTGCCCTCTCCGAATGAATGGATTAAGAGAAAAGACAATACGGCTTTGAGAAAGCACGATTTGTCATTCAGTCATTAATTTGGTCATTTCGATACATTTGATAAACGTGAAACATACAGCCATACGTTAGATCTGACTAAACATTTACCTCCCTTGTATATTACGGTTGAAATATTAGTGCGCCTTATAAAGTTTCATTTGATTTGTTTGTAAATGGTACATGATTCCTGCATATATAATACTATTTTTAAAAAATTGGATCCAATAGCACGATTTCAGAGCTATATACAAATAACTTTATTCAGCATTAAACATTCAGTACAACGTTTATAGCCTATATACTATATATATATATATATATATATTATATATATACAGTTTAATACAATATCAAAAGTTTACACAGACATGTAATTGTTAAAAATGATCATGATGTATACTATACATATACAATACAGCGAAAAAGTATAGGTCAATAAGAAAAACAAGAACATAGTTTACAAAATCTACAATGATGTTTACTAAGAAACGTTATTAAAATAGAAAAAATGTTGAACTGTGATAAAAACAATTAATAAATACTGAAAATGTGATCAGCTTGAAATGTAATTATGAAGTTTAAATGCATCATAACATAGTTTTGAAGTGTAATTGTTCTGCTCGAATTATTAGACATTTATTTCATCACATTTGTTTATGTGGGCCATCTGCAAAAGTACAAATGTTTTGTCTTAAGTGCCTATATATTGGACATACAAGCAAGAAATGGTAATGATTTTCTACTATATCAGCCCTCCACTCCTCACTCTTTATTCTTTCCGCCCTCCACTCCACCCTCTTTCTTCTTTCCGCCCTCCACTCTTCCCCCTTTCTTCTTTCCGCCCTCCACTTTACCCTCTTTCTTCTTTCCGCCCTCCACTCTTCCCCCTTTCTTCTTTCCGCCCTCCACTTTACCCTCTTTTTTCTTTCCGCCCTCCACTTTACCCCCCTTTTTTCTTTCCGCCCTCCACTTTACCCTCTTTTTTCTTTCCGCCCTCCACTCTACCCTCTTTTCTTCTTTCCGCCCTCCACTCTTCCCCCTTTCTTCTTTCCGCCCTCCACTTTACCCTCTTTCTTCTTTCCGCCCTCCACTTTACCCTCTTTTTTCTTACCGCCCTCCACTTTACCCTCTTTTTTCTTTCCGCCCTCCACTCTTCCCCCTTTCTTCTTTCTGCCCTCCACTCTTCCCCCTTTCTTCTTTCCGCCCTCCACTTTACCCTCTTTTTTCTTTCCGCCCTCCACTTTACCCCCCTTTTTTCTTTCCGCCCTCCACTTTACCCTCTTTTTTCTTTCCGCCCTCCACTCTACCCTCTTTCTTCTTTCCGCCCTCCACTCTTCCCCCTTTCTTCTTTCCGCCCTCCACTTTACCCTCTTTCTTCTTTCCGCCCTCCACTTTACCCTCTTTTTTCTTACCGCCCTCCACTTTACCCTCTTTTTTCTTTCCGCCCTCCACTCTTCCCCCTTTCTTCTTTCTGCCCTCCACTCTTCCCCCTTTCTTCTTTCTGCCCTCCACTCTTCCCCCTTTCTTCTTTCCGCCCTCCACTTTACCCTCTTTCTTCTTTCCGCCCTCCACTTTACCCTCTTTTTTCTTTCCGCCCTCCACTTTACCCTCTTTCTTCTTTCTGACCTCCACTTTACCCTCTTTCTTCTTTCCGCCCTCCACTCTTCCCCCTTTCTTCTTTCTGCCCTCCATTTTACCCTCTTTTTTCTTTCCGCCCTCCACTTTACCCTCTTTTTTCTTTCCGCCCTCCACTCTTCCCTCTTTCTTATTTCCGCCAGCCACTTTTCCCTTTTTCTTCTTTCCGCCCTCCAATTCTCTCTTTCTTCTTTTTGCCCACAACTTTATCCTCTTTCTTCTTTCCGCCCTCCACTCGACCCTCTTTCTTCTTTCGTATATTTTGGGTACAATTTATACAGGTCCTATATTCTCGCGGGATTTACTGATATCTACCATTTTCACAGGCTAAATTTTGCGAGGAAAGTCTAAATATACCCAGTGCAATTCGGAATTTATTATCATCTTATGTGTCCATATTAAAAATGTGTTTATAGCGGCAGTATGATACTAATCAGTTAGAATGATTGATACTTGAGTACCAATTTTGGTGATATGAGTCAATCAAGCGTTGTTACCAAACATCAGAGAATATATAGCCTTGATCTGACATTCTGATAATGTAGTGAGTCGTGTCAAAAACAAAAATGTAAGAGACTATATTTGCCCAAAAGTAAATTGGTTAACCCCAAACTATTTAAAACGATCATGATTATACTGAAATGTCGTCAAAATATTTAAAAGATTATTGATTATTATGTCACTAATTATCAAATACAGCACAACTAGAAGGTAAGCAGAGATTTCCTGGTTGCAATAGGAGAACAAATGTAAGAAATGATGATTTCCCGTTGATCAACCGCTGCATAAAACCCAAGGGCCTCTTGGTTGTCTTAAGTGGTTCAAAATACATAGGAGACAAGCAGTTCTTAATAATGCAAACGTTCACCTAATAACATAAGGGACATAACCTTTCGATATCCAGAAAACAAAACAAAACAAATTAAAGCATACTCTAAATCAGTATTTGTTTTATTAGTTTTCAAATAATTTAACTTACCGTTTCAATCAAAGGGTAACTCGTACTTGTAAACTCCAAGATTAATATTAAACAGATGTTGAAAACAAGATTTAGGTTATGATTTATTAATAATAATAATAATATTCCTATCGTTACTTTTCGAGAATAACATACATATGGCTTACAGCAAGTTTGACATGTGATCCTTAAACAAAATATATTTACATTATGCACTCATTTGCCGAAACAACAACTGATTTAACATGACCTAGTTCACCTTAAAATTAACAGTATATTGATTAAAGGAACGAACAATCTTAATTATATTAGTATTGGTTGTAAGAGAGGTTCCATTATATTCATCAAGGTTCATAATATCATAAAAGAATGAAATAATGGATTTTTTTGCAAACGGGTACTTCAAATATTGAACTTAAAGGCCGGGGTCACACTATAAAAGCTGGGCACATTGAAAAATGGCTACTATCACTGACCACTCTAAGCTGTCTACAAGCAAAGCACCAGTGGGGATTTTTTTCAAAATTTGATTATTCCTACTCCACACATTTTGTTGAAACGTGGCATGAATGTTCTTGAATGTTTGATGAATATTCTTTGTGAATTTTAAAACACTGTGACATTTGTGAGTGTTATATCCAAAAAATCTTTCTTGAAAACTGTTGTAAAATTCAAATTTTCCACCACTGGTGATTGACATATGATGAAAGGTCATGACCTGTCTGCCAGCCAACTAGAGTTGAGATGCTGGAGATTTTCTTTCAGCTGACATATGGCAGGGAATAAAATACTACTACAAATACTACAGTGTTTAGATGTACAGTACACTGACATCTTATGAAGTAACTTTATGAGGCATGACATTAGATATTATGAAAGTTATATTATTTTTTCATAAATATTATGTGTACAGAGATTATTCTCATGTGCATTTGTCCTGACTCAATTATTCCCATAAATGACCCATGCTGGGAAAACTTTGTAAATCTGGGGACCATTGCCTGACCATTTCTAAAACACACGTTGGCATTAAATATATCCCTTCTATGTCATGCATAACTCCGGAAGAATAAATTTGTCATTCCAGGTGTCCTATGTTTCTGTTTTGAATCCACAGTTTCTTGTTCTAGGAGCTACATACATTATGTATTTGAGACTGAGGTTGTCCTTTAACTTATTGCCTCAAGTTGCTCTTCTGAAACTGCAAGTATTTTTTTGTTTCTCAACAATGCAAACAATGCTTATATTTTAACAAAATTTACATAATTCACCGCACTGAAGTTTATTGCTCTACCATACCGCATGTATTTATGTTTACAAACAGCACAAACTGACCAGTGGATAAGCCACTCCTACTGTGCCTAATTTGCTTAATGGCCAACCTTACGGTTATTGAAGATTTTGAGATCCGGCCTTTAAATGAAAGTGGTTTAGCAAATCAAAACTGTTTGTGTTAGTTGTTTAATTCAAATAATAATAATAATTGCAATAAAATTTAGAACCACATAATCATGATATACTCATATCATCTTTTTATATTTATCCATCATACATATTTAGACAGCGTAAACGATAATCTATAAGTTACCTAACGATTATAATGACGAACTGTATAGCATTAAATAATGGTATTTGTAGACCTGTTCACCAGCTTAATGTGACAATACTTCGAATTATCCGAGATATTGCATTTCATGAGTGAAAATATTCAGCGGTAGACTAAAAATATATTACGTACATAGATGATAACTATTTACATTTCTATTATTTTGGAATGAGCATTAGTGGCATTGTTGTCTGTTTCAATATCAAACCTTCCAGTTATGAGGTTTATATGACTAAACAAGAAGCATGACACAATGGTAGAGGGCAATGATAGGGAGTGCATAGATCTTCATTGAATTTATAGATATTGTAATTTGAAAACTACTAATGAGAAACTTGACACATTGATATATGTCATTGAGATGACGTGCAGGGTATAAGCACCATAACTTTATCTTTTACTGTAGCTTTAGTACATAATTGTCCCTTTATGTATACTTATATTAAATGTTTAGACAACATACCAAGGTATCAAATTGTTTATGCATTATGAAGAAAATTTTAGTTGGAAATAGATTTATATCTAAATGATGTTATCTATTTACAAATGTGTGTTTCCAATCTCTCAGCAATTAAGGTCAAATTAACTACATTTTCTTATTAGTTCAACATCGTAGTTGCTCAAAAGAATAAGATACAATAAAGCATTTTCATTGTTGCAGTTGTTATACTGGTTATACTGGTTAAATTTGCCATTGATCACGCTTTTCCCTTGGCAAATAAAACCACACGTTAGTTACACAAATGATATTAAAAGGGTTATATGGAATATTGACAAAATACATTGTAAAGCAAAGAAAATCGCTTCAAATTGATTAATATAAATATACAGACATTTCGTCAATATGCCATATATGGCAAAAAGGCGCGATGACTTCATCGTTCCAAAATGGCCGCCTACATTTATGTTTCTTTGCACATTTTCAATAGGTTATATCTTCTTTGTTTTTCAAGACATTTTGATCATTCTTTCAGATTTTTTCAAGTTTTTCAGAGCCCTTTCAAATAAACCTTGTTTGAAAATAGTGCATCAACCCCTTTCAGGTAAAAAGTGTTTGCTAACAAACAAATCAATGTAACTATGTGTAAATTATACTCCCCGTTTCGCAACAAGACCACATATCTTGCATAAATAACTACAAAGGTATATTTTAGGTCAAAGTAAGGGCCATAATTCTGTAATAAATACGGTAATCAACAATGGGGGATGTAGATGAACATAACGTCATTAGCTGTTATGTGTATATGAAGTTTGGGAAAAACCCATTCAAAACTGTTTGAGAAATGCAAGTAATAAAAATGTGTTACGGGACGCGACACGGCACGACGGGACAACGGGACGCGACACGACACTATGGAACAAAATGCGACGCGATGGGACGTTACAAAAATGTGTTACGATATTCCTATATAGCCCCAAATCCTATTGTGAAAATGGGGATATAAGTAGAGAAGATTATCAACGCAATTTATTTTCAGGCAAAACAAGCGGTCTAAAACGTTTCTAAAAAGCTCACCTAGCAAGCCGTATAAAAATAGCTTATATGAGTACATTCTTAATACATTGTCGGTGAGCTATGCATGTACGTATATTTCATAGTGCTCTGTTGAAATAAAGTGATCAAGAACTTCAATCGTGCGACTCGAAAGACTGTATTTAAACAAACTGGAATGCTTATTCATGTCAACTAGATGTATATGCTACTGGCTGAGCATCAAATGTCAGCATCTGTAAATTAAATATTGCTCTTGCGAAGAAGATGTGTTTGTGTTTTTCCAAGTATATAATTAAATATCAGTTTTACTCTCGAGGCGGAAATTTTTACTCTTGGGGTTTCATTTCTAATATGCTTGATTTTCCATGTAAACGTGATTCTTCGTGCAAAATATAAATGTCATCGATCTAGCAACTTTTGAGGAGAAGCCATGTTAACGCTTGACTATTTAACTTTATCACATAACATGGCTTCTGGGAGTGTAATAAAGCCATGACTTATTTCTCGTAATACACTAGTGTATTACAGATGCAAATGAGGACCGAATCACTGTGTTCGTATACAGTAAAACATTTAATCTCAATTGTTTGCTTGGTATAATAGGATACGTTCAGATACCTCAACTGTTTATGATTATTTCAAATCTTACTTTACAAAATGCAGGTTAGCAATGTTAAATTTGGTTTAAGATATCGCATTATTTGTAGAGCAAACGCGTTACAGCCGCCTAACTTAGCTGACGTCATGAAAACAACAAAACGACGTCGCGATTTATCTTAGAAATTGCCGCTAAAGGTAAATAAACAGCATTAAAGTGAAACTATCACGTTGTAGGTGTGTTATGTGATAAATAGAATCTTACATCCGTGAATGTGTATTATTTATTTTATTAACTCGTTGGATAAAAAGATAGGATACTCGGCAGAGCCTCGTATCATATCATTTCATCCAATTCGTTTATTAAAATCAATAATACACAGTCACTCATGTACAATCCTCTATATTTATCAAATATTGGACTTATATTGGACTCTTGCCGTTATTGCAATGTCCTTTTCTTTCACTATTTTGATTTAGTTTTTGTACAGTGCAGATCTCCGGTGGCATTACGTATGGGTGCTGTGGACTCTTTAAAGGACTACTGTTCATAGTCATCTATGTTTTGTCTGAATCAATTACCTCTATCAATCCCAAGTCAGCATGAAATATCACCAAGTTGCAATTAAATCGATTTACTAGTTTAAATGATGGATTAGTTCAGCTTCGGCTTTATTGAGTCTGTTTATGAGAGTTGATGTAACCCATTTCATGCCACTAGCTTGGAATAACATTAAACATGCATTTACAAATAAATGTATATGTCTATAATTATTATGATTACAAGGTTACACTCTATTGGATGAAGTTATTCCTCATTGCTGAATGCATAAAGGAAAAAACAAGAAAGCTTCTGAAATTGAAATTAAAAGCGAGTGAATGGCAATTAATAGCACACACAAGTAAGAAAGAAAAGTAGCAGACTCAGTTTTATTGAGTCTGCTCGTGAGTGGTAATCTGATTTGCATCAATTAAAAGGACACTGTCCTTGAGTAAATCATAGTTGAGCATAGAAAATAACTGTCTGATTTTTATGTAGTGAAATATATAAATGGAAACACGAGCACAGACCCAAATAATTATGAAGTAATAAATTCGTTAATTAGGAAAAAACTATTGTTTAAAAAACTATTTAATTATTGTTTGTAAATATTCTGGAACCATTTTATTTACATTTGTGTTGCTCACGCGATATCTTAATGCGTATTAGATTCTGACTACAATATGTATTGCATCAACTAACTGTACTGTTTAGCTCAGTCGGGAGCGAATCCGTCTTACTCGCAAGTATAACTTCAAGATGTTGTTTTTTTTTTGTTTGTTTTTTTTGTATGTGTTTCTTTAGTTAGTTTCTCTGGATGTGGACATTATTGTTAGAGAATTCCTTTTGATAGGATGTAGTTTTGTTTACACTGTCTTGTCTATATGGGCGCTGACGACAGGATAATAGCGAGGATTGTGCGCCTATAAAATCGATTCAAGCTAACCAGTAGGCCTTATTGCCTAGTCGGTAAACCTGTCTTCACCACCCTTTCTGTTGTTTTTTGTCTCCTTCATTGTATTTTCAAGTCCTTGTTTGCAGTACAGTGCGGACCTACGATGCCAATGCGTTCGGACGTGGTTTCGGCTGTGGTTTCTATAGGACCCTATATCTCATTTGTTCAATGTTTGCTTGGAGTTCAATCCCACGAGGTCGTACGTTTATGTACCAGTATTGTTCCGTCAAAACATCTTGTTTCCTTTTAGTAACAATTCTATAATGCTAGTTGCATAATGTTTGTCAACGTAATTATTTACTGTTTATAGGCTAAAATTAAATAATAAAACTAAAAAGTAAGATATTTGTTGATTTCAGTATTTGTGGTTATTTTTCACTCACAAATGTACTGACATGTCCCCCTTTGCAGTTCACCTGTTATATGTTTAATTTATTTATTAGTCTAGTACTAGATTCGGTGTTATTGAGTCTCTTTATGCAACGTAATGTAAGTTACCACACATATCACCGAGTACCCTATCACCGAATTACATTAACACGTACATTTATTGATAAAAATATATGTTTATGTACTTCACTAACACATAAGAAAATATTATCATTTATTAAATTGTTTGGCAAATGTTGGGCGCGGCTCCACATAGCGGGCTGCCGGCAACGCATTCAAATATCATGGCAGCCTTAAAGCTACACAGTCCCTATTATAACTGGTAATAACTCATGAATATGAATGAGTGACGTGTGAAGTAGTTTCAAATCGACAAACACCCCCAAAAGTCGGTATATAACAGAAATCGATGCGTAAAATGTCACATTTTATTTAGCCTCCGTACAGGTAACATCGATAAATATACGACTTCAGAATATATGTTTTAAAAAAATAGTTGCCCGGAACGGGATTTGAACCACAGCATTGCACTTGTAAGTTTGAATGATGTACGCTGAACCACTAGACCACGGATATTTATTGGTATGTTGTAGCATTTTTAACACTAATAGGCATTACGTAATAACAAGCGCTCGCACAAATTCATCGAGCGCTAAATAACAAGTTTTGAGGCGAAGTATTAGTTTCATATTGATAACATACAGTATTACAATGTTAATTTACACTAGATATTTATTGATCCATCGTGATTTGCCTTCAAATATGTTGTAATTTTGCCTCATAATAAATGGTAGTTAGTATCCTATTTTCTCAAGTGGCGTTATAGTTCAGTGGATAGAGCACCGGACTTTTTACTGTAAACATTACTGTTACCTGTGTATAGGTACGATGTGCACTGGTCGATGTTTATAAGTAAATGATTTCCTGCGCTATATTTGCTCACTTAAATACACGATTTCGACATGATCTGGTGAACATGAAATTACATACAAATAAAGACACGCCTACAAAGAAGAAATCGATTGATATAGAGACTCTGTAGCTTTAAAGAATCCCCAATAGGCTTAAACAATAGAGGGCAAAAGCCCAAAAGCCTGATACCCTTAAAAAAGTCCCAATATGCTTAAACAAAAGAGGGCATGACCCAACAGCCTTATACCCTTCGTGAAGCCCCAAAAGGCTTAAATAAAAGAAATATTAAAAACTCTAATTCTAAAGTAAAATGTTTCTTCATATAATCACTTGAAAGTTATTTGTTTTCTAAAGTTAACAATAATGTGCACCACCGAACTAGCCATGATGCACCAACAATAAAGCCCAAAAAGGCATAATATTTCATGCTGCAATCGCGACCCTGGGGAACAGTGGTCAGTATTACATTGAAATTTACTAATTATAAAATTGTTAATTGTCATTAACTATGCTTGATGGAGTTATAGTTACTTTACCAATAAATAAAATAAGGAAAATACATAATCGTCTGAATTTGAAAGTGTTATTGTTGAAAGATATGACGGAAACTAAAACCAGATTTTGCCTAATATATCACGATAACTAAAACAATAAGATATTTCGCTGTTTACCAATGATGTGGGACATTGGTGTGGGACAAATAAAAGCGCAAACATTGTTGAAAGAAAGATATGAGACAGCCTTATACTGTAAGGTCTCACTAGATAATTTGAATGTCACAGACGGAAAATTACTCCACTTACGGTATGTTTATGATTTGAATTATTACACTCTTTAGTGGAGAAATAAATTCCTGTTTACGTTGTATTTGACTTTGTTTTCTTACTGTTTACTTTTTTTAATTTCGTGGGACAGGGGTTGATATGGGTTTGTAAAGGTCATTTTTTATTCTTTGTTTTACAGTTTCCTAGACCGTAAATTATTCACTGTTTAATTTAAATAGTTGCAAGCAAAGTTGTATGCCAATTTTAGTGTTTTGGTTGTTTTGATGAATCCATATTTTGCATGAAACTATGCCCATTAGCAGGTTTCTAGTGTATGTTGTGTACAATATATATTGTCAAATGGTGTACATGAGTGATTTTGATTCCCAGATCTGATTTCATTTTTGATACAATGAATGAATGAATTGGAAACATTCTGTCATATACATGATTTGAACATTTTAACTTTAGGGCAATTCTTCCAATTTATATAGTCCGTCTAGGCATTCTTACATTATGCAGATTACTAATATATGCCTCTTCGAATGAATGGTTTAAACGGAAAGAAGACAATACGTCTTTGAGAAAGCACTTGCTTTGTCATGCGGTTAACAATTTGGTCAGTTTGAGGCATTTAATACACATGAAACATGTTGTCATTTGTCAGGTCGCATAAACAGTTAGCTCCCTTTTGTGCGGCGCTTTTAAATTAAATTAACTATGTTATTCGGTTTTATATCTGTATCTACTATACACATATCTTTTTGCTGTTTTTGTTGTTGTTTTTTTCAACCACTTTTATCTGCTCCGTTCTTTCTCCTATCCTCACACCGTCTTCCGCTAGCTCGGTTGTTGTCCCTACTACTGGATGGTGATCTGTTGTGACATACTTTCTGCTGAAGCCTCGCTCTATATTCCGTTTCTACGACGACTCTCGCTGTTTACCTGCAGTTCACCTGATGTTTCTCTTTTTTCCTTTGGATTGCACTTTTCTGGGACATTGCTGATATATCATCTATTATTTTCTATTGCTGTGAAACAGTCTCCACATAGTACTCAATGGTACTCATTCAAGCTACTATGCCATTACTAGGCTACTGGCCATTGCATATTTTAGATGCGCCATACTAAAAACCAACGAATTTCTTCTTTCAGTGAACGTCTGCCTAACATCGTCACAAGACAGCAGTGAGGTACTAACTACTCACGAAGCAAATTTGAGGGCCGAGAAGGTGGATTTTTGCCGAATCGTGATGAATGATAAGCAATGAATTAATGAAACATGATATGGAGAGACCAGCATCGGCGGGGTTTGAACCCACGACCTTCCGCTTGTAGGCCCAATGTTCTACCACTGGGCTATAGAGTCCTCTCTATACACATATCTTACTTTCATTTGCTTACTACTCTTCCAGAAAATCTTGATTTTGTCGATTTCTAATATTGCACTCTCCGAATGAATGGATTAAAAGAAAAGACAATAGGCTTTGTAAAAGCACTTGATTTGTCATTCGGTCATTAGTTTGGACATTTCGATACATTTGATAAACATGAAACATGTTGCCATACGTTAGATCTCACTAAACAGTTAGCTCCCTTGTATATTACGGTTTAAATATTAATGCGCTTTTAAAATAGAACTGTGTTAATCCGTTCTTGTATATCTATATCTACTGTGCACATATTTTCTTGTATGAAATTTCATTTGATTTGTTTTGTAAATGGAACACGATTCCTGCGCATATAATCATATTTTAAAAAAAAAAATGACAAAAATGGATCATGTTTCGTGATTTGAAGGCTGTATACAAATAACTTTATTCAGCATTAAACATTCAGTACAACGTTTAAAGCCTACATACTATACATACACAATACAGTGAGAAAATATGAGACAATAAGAAAAATAAAAACATGGCTTAACATTGAGGTTTACTAAGACTCGTTATTAGAATAGAAAAAAGATCGAACTGTGGTAAAGAAATTAAAGCTTGCATTTTATTTTGAAGTTTAAATGCATAATAAACTAGTTATGACAAGTTCATTCTGTTCGAGTTATTATACATTACTACATCACCTTTGTTAATCGTGGGCCATCTGCAAAGGTACACATTGTTTGTCTTAAGTGCCTATATATTGGACATACAAGCAAGAAATTGTATTTGTTTTCAACCATATGTTGGACACAATTTATATATTTCCTATTTCTCGCGGGATATTCTGATACCTTCCATTTTCAAAAACTAAATTGTGCGAGGAAAGTCTAAATATACAAAGTGCTAATCGGAATGTATTATCATCTAAAATATGTGTCCATATCAAAGCTAAAATACCCAGTTCTATTCGGAATGTATTATCATCTAAAAATGGAGTTTAGAGCGGCAGTATGTTACTAACCAGTTTATAGAATTATTGATATTTGAGTACCAAATAAGGACTAAGATGATAATAAGTCAATCAAGCGTTGTTTTATTATATTCAAATGGAATATCGCCTTCAAATTGATATAACCAAACATCAGAGAATGTATAGTCTTTTTCTGACATTCTGATAATGTAGTGAGTCAAGTCATCAACAAAATTGTAACATTCAACAGAGCACAAAAGTAAATTACTCAACCCCATACAATTTACTGGATAGGTCGAATGTCAAAAAATACATTTTAACAATACTCAGAGTAATTAACAAAGTAGTCCATATTATATATACAGTATAGTACCATATCAACAGTTTAGTCAGACGAGTAATTATTTAAAAACGATCCTGATCATATTGAAAAGTCATCAAAAGATTTGAAACATTATTGATTATGATGTCACTATTAAAGGGACACTGTCCGTAAATAAGCAGATATTGAGCATAACCAAATAACTAGCTGACTTTTATTCAGTGAAATGTATACATAAAAACATGAGGATAGACCCTAAGAAGTATGTAGGAATACATTCGTGAGTTTGAAAAAAAAAAGTTTTAATTATTATATGTAAATAAAGTGGGACCCACAATATTTACCTTTTCTGCGATCACGTGACTTCCTTTAGCGCATTAGGTTTTCACCACAGTATGTATTGCGAAATATGTATAGCCCGCTTAGCTCAGACGGGAGCGTTGTCGACCACTTTACACTCACGCACACTATTATTACGGCGATTGTAATATTAGTTTGGGCTGCGAGTTCAAACGCACAAAGCGGATTTACTTTTTTTTTGTACCGCGATTGAATTCCGTTAAACAATCTTGCTTTTAATTAGTAAATTTTCAATAATGTTTAGTGTTATTGTTTGCGAACATAATTAGTGTGTGTTTTATAAGCTAAAAGTTACGGACAGTGTCCCTTTAATCATATAAAAATATAGCACAACTAGAAAATAAGCAGAGATTTCTTGGTTGCAATATGGCAACAAATGCAAGAAATGATGATTTTCCGTTGATTGATCGCTGCATAATACCCAAAGGCCTCTTGGTTGTCTTATGTGGTTCAATATACATAGGAGAGGAGCAGTTCTTAATAATGCAAAAGTTCACATAGTAACATAAGGGACATAACCTTTCTTTCGATATCCACAAAACAAAACAATTAAAGCAAACTCTACAATACTATTTGTTTTACCAGTTTTCAAATAAGTTTACTTACCAATAATTTCCGACAATTACCCCTCAGCTGAAATGAACAAAGACTTATTTATCAACCTCAAACTTCAAGATTGATATTAAGGAGATGTTGAAACCAAGATTATTATTTAATAATAATAATAATATATAATATCGTTATTTTTAGAGAATAAAATACATATGGCTTACAGCAAGTTTGACATGTGATTCTTAAACAAAATATACTTACATTATGCACACATCTTAAAGTTAACAGTATATTGATTAAAGGAACGAACGATCTAAATTATATTAGTATTGGTTGTAAGAGAGGTTCCATTATATTCATCAAGATCCATTATATCACTAATCAATGAAATAATGGATATTTTTGCAAACATGTAATTCAAATACTGAACTTAAAAGAAAGTGGTTTAGTAAATCAAAGCTGTTTGTGTTAGTTGGTTAATTAAAATAGCTTCCAATCAAATTTAGAACCACATCATCATGATATACTCATATAATCCATTTATATTTATTCATTATACATATTTAGACAGCGTACAAGATAATCCATAAGTTAACTAACGATTATAATGACGAACTGTATAGAATTAAATAATGTTATTTTAGACCTGTTCACCAGCTTAATGTGAACGGTATGGTTGACAAT
The DNA here is from genome assembly GCA_037043455.1 of Cyrtodaria siliqua. Classification (NCBI taxonomy): domain Eukaryota; kingdom Metazoa; phylum Mollusca; class Bivalvia; order Adapedonta; family Hiatellidae; genus Cyrtodaria; species Cyrtodaria siliqua. The sequence continues at coordinate 22,931 of JAWPHD010018775.1, forward strand.
ACTTCGAATTATCCGAGATATTGAAATTTATGAGTAAAAATATTCAGGAGTCGGCTAAAAATGTATTACGTTCATAGATCACAACTATTTACATTTGTATTATTTTAGAATGAGCATTTATGGCATGTTTTTCTATTTTAAATCAAGAGGGTTGTATGACTAAACAAGAAGCACGACACAACGGTGCAGGGCAATGAGAGGAAGTGCAGAGATCTTCATACAATTTATAGTTATTGTAATTTGAAAACTACTAATGAGACTAAAAAGAAACTTGACACAGTGATAGATGTCATTGAGATGACGTGCAGGGCATAAGAACCATAGCTTAGCTTGAGTACAGAATTGTCCCTTTGTGTATACTTATACTGAATTTTTAGACAACATCCCAAGGTATCAAATTATGTCTGCATTATGAAGAAAAGTTCAGTTGGAAATAAATTTATATCTTCCAGAGGGCAGTGTCATCATGATATACAATAATGATTGCCGGTATACGTCAGTATAACTATACATTTACTAATATCTACGACTTGTGTTCGTTACCTTCCTAAATAATAATTGGGTTCAATGAATGATCAGTAAGGGTAATAGTGGGGCTATATAGGAGTCAATTGTGGACTTTCGGAAGAAAACATGACATTTTGTATTTCAAATGTATATTTGTCACCATAGCAACACCGGTATGGCATTGAGGCCCAAAAAGGGTATTTTATTGCTTAAACACCATTACAAGATGAAAAAAAAAAGGTACATTTTTAATTCATGAAAAAACTGCATTTTCGCAAATATTTTTTTAATCTACTTGTCTAATACCGTTGATATCTTCATAGAGAGTGAATCAAATATTGTTACAGTGTTGCTGCTACAATGACAATAAAACACCACTCGGTCTATATAAATGTCTAACAGTCATATTTCATGGCAACATAAAAGCACTGCCATACATTTCGTATATAATACATTGATTTATTTACTAAGCACCAAATTTAAAGCTGTCTTTTTAAGCTTTTAATTGATTTTAGTAATACCATTTTAACAAATATATGCCATTGAGGCCCTAAAGGGGACATTTCCTGCTTAAATACATTTAAAAACATGTTTTCCTTCACAAAATGTTAAGGATATTTCATTTCAATCAATTATCAGTATAAATACTCATTAATTTGCATTAAAACAGCAATACATAATCTGTGTATATAAATTATGGTTTAAAAATACATTGTTTATTGAAACATGTAATGTGTTTTGAAGTATTTACCATGCACTTCAGTTAAAGCTGACTCAATAAGGTGTTTTTTTGTTTGCTCTAATAATATTTAAATCAATTTCAGTATATGATTAACAAAATTGTACATATTATAATGTTTGTGTAAAAATATTCACTAATATAAATCAATATGATGTATTCTGAGAAATCAATACAGTTACAGTTTAAAAGGTTAACATTATTAGCTCGACGTCACGAAGAGAATGCAAACTATTCTACTTGCCACAGCGTTGGGGTCTGAACTAACATTTTACGTTAAGCTTACATCTCATAAACTGTTGAAAGGAAATTACACATGTATTCACTATATTGGAATAACTATGTTCTGAATTTTAACAGAAGTGTGCATCTTCTTCAACTTAGTTTCCCAATAAATAAACAAGGCCTCGAATGTCAAGTACGATGTGCTCTGACAGCTCTTGTTATATCTTATTTTTACTATTTTGTTATAAATGTTTTAAAGCACTGTTTCATTTGATAAGATTTACTCTGATGAATGTTTTGCTCTATTGTAATGTCGTGCCAGTTCTGTGTTAAATGCATTCAATAATTAATACCCTATGCGATAGTCCTTGGTGGAAAACTATGTAAGTGATAATGCATGTTCTTTATTTTCTACTGACATGCATAATGGCCAATGTAGAAACATAGCAGTGGAGTTTGGCCTTCAAACACCTACAACGACTAGAACAGGAAGTTTTACACCGAATACGTTCACGATATCCTTTCAATGCCTCAGCCAAATGTGATATTGTCGTTTCTGAACCTAACCCTATTCTGAGGTCGTTGGACTTCGTGGCAATTGAAGAGCATTAAGTCTCCCATATGGCGAGCCTGATAAACCGTCCTTCTGATATATTGTACCAGTGCACTGCATGGTGTACATGATGATTGTATGTTTTTTTGTGTATGTGTCTGTATCTCTGAAAGACCATGCGTTTATGTGCTACATCTACAGACGTGTGAATGCTCGAGTGTATAGGAGAAACACAAACGTTTCTATCATAGAGACATCTCCATCTTTAATTGAAATTGAAGCAAGTAATGTTACTTGATAAGGTCATATACCACTATTGCATTTCCCATAGGCCTCCATTATAGCCTTTTGGCCTACAACCCCTATTCCTATATCGGAATGGATGATAAAACCTAACTTATTTTAAAGAACTATCCTAGAGACACTCAAAAATGACCAGCAAATTGGGGATAATCTGACGCTTTCAGCCTCTAATAGTTCACTGAAGGTGGCCACCCCCAGAATGGCAGTAAAGAAATTTTACTTTTTGCAAATATACTCTCAGTAAAGTTGTATCCATAAAAATGCAAATTTCAGTCAAAATATCCTAAATCAACATGTTTTATGATGGAAACATAATATTTTGATGTTTAATGGGGATTTGTTATGATTTGGGTAATTTAATCCAATCAGAATCTACCTTACAATCTGACTATATGCCCTAATAGACCCTATACTTTTTTCTACCAATCAGAAGCCCTAAATCAATAGTGGTATCTGACCTAAATAGACATTCAAACCTAACTGAAGTTTGTTTTACCTGGCTAAATTGTTTCATACATTCATTATGAGGAAAATGGTGTCTTTTGTTTTTAGAAAACAATACTTTTCCACCAAATATGAGGGCTTTAAAGGGCTTTGGCTGATGTCAAATTCATGCGATTTTTACGCGTAAATCCAGAATCTTCAAAATGCCATATCTCGACAACCGTTCCAATCTTTTGTTTCAAATAAAGTGATTTTGAATTGATTTCATCCATTACATGTGATTTTCAACCAGTTGAAGCTCTCTTGAAAATTATTTCTACTGAAAACTGATATTTATGATTTTCAGATCTCAAAATAGCAGATTTTACCATAAAAATGCCACTGTTTTTGTAAATATTCAAAATCTGCCTTTAAATGGATTAATTAACATTATGCAGCAGTTTCTATATGTTAAACCATCAAGAAAATGCAACTTTTCACTTTAAAAATGACAAAAAATAATTCTGAGAATATCCTCCCCAACTCCATTGTTAATTGAATGTTGTTTAACGGCTCATCAACACAGTACAGGTTATTTAGAGCCGCCCCAGAGAGAGGGGAAGGATACATAGGAATCCGGGAACCTGCCCTACTCTTATTATCGAATAGATTCCTATGGTTCTTTAACGTGCTCGGTTGATAGACCGATACACGGGACCGCCCGGTTTACGTCCCCATCCGACGGACGAGGCTAAGGAAAAGTGTCTTGCCCAAGAACACACCGACGGAACTCAGTGGCACCACGGAGGATTGAACCCGGGGCCTCCGGTTACAAATCCGCCGCGCTACCGACTGCGCCACGCCAGCCCTCAACTCCATTGTTAAGGCCATGCCATGTTTTACAATATGCTCATTACAAAAGATTGGATGTTACTGTACAATTTAATGTATTTTTTTACTAGATATTGTTTGTGCCACCTTTACAGGTCTAGTTCATGCAACCATGCAGCCAAAAATCACTGTTGACAGTACAGATCCATGAAAAATCATTAAAATGAAGAGGGTGGGGTTGAAAAAAATAATTAAAAAAAATAGAAAATGTCATATTCTTTGCCAACTAAATTATTTAATTTGTAAAATGTAATAAACCGCATGAAATATTTGCATATCAACACTAACCGTAAAGACGCGATGAACTCAGTGTCCGAGTTTACCTCAACATCTTTTTCGAAACAGACTTAAGCACCTTTTCGACATCTTAGCAGACAGACGTAGCTTGTCGCTTTCTGACATGTTTGCCAAAAAATGTATGCAAAGCCCTCAGAAATGAATAAAACTTACAAGATATACCTTTAATTGTGTCAAATAGGTGCATTACAGGCCAATTGTGTATACCAGGTATCAGGTATGGCTAATGTTGTGTCCACAACCCTGATAAAAGAATTTACATTACCTATATTGCATCATAAAACTTTCAAATATTTAAAAATCATTAAAAAAAAATACAAGAAAAGTTAAAATACAATATAATTCAACATTTCTCACACTTTCAAATCATTGTGTTAGAAAAAAAAGTATGTCTACTTCCACTTTTACCCAATGCAGAATCTAGCTTTACGTCATATACCACTATTGCATTTCCCATAGGCCTCCATTATAGCCTTTTGGCCTACAACCCCTATTCCTATATCGGAATGGATGATAAAACCTAACTTTTTTTAAAGAACTATCTTAGAGACACTCAAAAATGACCAGCAAATTGGGGATAATCTGATGCTTTCAGCCTCTAATAGTTAGTTCACTGAAGGTGGCACCCACCAGAATGGCAGAAAAGAAATTTTACTTTTTGCAAATATACTCTCAGTAAAGATGTATCCATAAAAATGCAAATTTCAGTCAAAATATCCTAGATCAACATGTTTTATGATGGAAACATAATATTTTGATGTTTTATGGGGATTTGTTATGATTTGGGTAATTTAATCCAATCAGAATCTACCTTACAATCTGACTATATGCCCTAATAGACCCTATACTTTTTTCAACCAATCAGAAGCCCCAAATCAATAGTGGTATCTCACCATAAAACTATTGCGTTTTTATTAATGACTGAATTCACACCAAATGAGTAGGACAATTAACCAAATGCCAGCTTTGCTGGAAACAATGTCACATCCGTAATATGTGAAATCACATTAAATTGTCCATCTGCCTCGAATGTCACAGAAGAAAATGTAGTTGGCTTAAATAATGATCTAAGAAAGGAATTATTCGATACAACTATGCAAATATATTCCTTTTAATAGTGTCATTGAACGTCATTTTTGAAAACTGGATCACGTTCATGATTTCTAACAAATTTGTATATGGATATAGGCTTGAAATTTGACTGTGGCCGTGTTTAATATTTTGTTTTGGAGTTTCCTGAACTGTATACTTTAAATAGTTGCATATATAATTGTAAGGAACGTTTAGTGTTTTATCACAGCTTTCATTTTTGCCAAAATATAAATATTAATGACTATCGTGTCTGAAAGTGTGTTCATTTTCAGGTGCCTGGTTATATTTTGTGCATAAAAATGTTGAACTTGATAGTAAGTATTTTTTATGATTTTGTTTTCACGTATGCTTTATTTGAAAACACTTTTTCAGATGCGATTTCATTTTAGTTTGTTACATATAATGCTATATCTGAAAAACATTTTTCGTAAATAAATATTAACCAGTTTAATGTGTAAGGCTTTCTTTTATGTGTGAATTGAGCGTCTAAAATGTTTGAAGTGTGTAGGTTATATGCCTTATCGCAGGAATAAAATAATCGAAAGTGTTGTCATTGCATCAGTCGTTTTGGTCAGTTTGATATTTTCGTTAAGTATTTTAAAACATGCTGATACTCTTCTGGGTTTCATTAAATAGTTATGACGCTTGCATGTCATAGTAGAACAAGAGCTGTTTTTCCTGTTCGATTTTTTATCTACTTTTAGAGGGTCCTAACGTTAAAGTGACTTAAGGCTGTATACTGTCCATCAGCTTGTTTGTTGGGAATCAAGTGTAAAATAACACTTTCATGTTTTCAAATCAAGAGGGCCTCGCTCACCTAATGAGCTTTGATGACATTTGTCCATTGTAGGCATGAGCAACCATATCCTTATGCTACATGTAAAGTAGTAAACCTCTAGCTCTAGTGCCCCAGCGTCACCATTTAAACAAAATTGGTAGTTGAAAAAAAGCGTAAGCTACATGCAAAATATGAGAACACTATGACTTATTGTTTCAGATGTTTCATGTTTCAACATTTACATTTATTTATGTGCGGTCCATGTGGTGGGACAAAATTCCATTCAATTTTAGGTTTCTGTGTATAGTTTGTGCATAAAAATGTTTAACTTGATAGAAAAGTATTGCTATGAACATGATGAAAAAGAAGAAATTTCATGTATAAGATTTTTGAAGACACTTTTAAAGATTCGATTTCATTTTGGTTTGTTAGCTATAATGCATAATTTGGAAACTTAAGGCATATTTTTAATGTGTGTATTGCGCTTTTAAAATGCTTCAAGTAAAATAATCGAAAGGGTTGTCACCGGATCAGACGTTTTGATCAGTTGATACATTCAGTCAACAATTTGGAACATGTTGATACTCTTCCGGGCCTCACTGATTAGGTGCAGGTCATGGTGGAACACGAGTCTTAAGAGGGCCATATCGATATAGTGACTTAAGGCTGTATGATGTCCATAAGTATTTTGAGGGGAAGCATGTTTTAAAATAACACTTCCATGCTCTAAAGCAATAAAACAAGAGGTTCCCGCTCACCTGATGACCTTTGTCTATATATTACAGACACTTGCCGCCAAATGCTTATGCTACATGCAAAGTATTAAAACCTTAGTTCTTGTAGCTTCGGATTTAAACAAATGCTCATAATATAACTGTCACCTGCGTAATCCCCACATTGTCAAAAATAAACTTGATAGAAAACCAAAGGCGTAAGTTACCTGCGAAATATGAGTTCTGTGGTTTGTTGTTTCAGAGAAAAATATGTATAACGGAAGGATAATGAAAAGGAATAATTCATTTTTCAAACAATACGTAACATAAACGTAGCAAAAACTGCATTCAGTGCAAAATCATCAAAAGGTTTAATAAATAGGATTTTGATATAAAGCATCTAACACTTTAGTTTAAAGTCCTAAACATGGCATCCCCATAATTATATATTGGCCAACGAAAAGGCATCCTAGTAATGGCACATATCTATGAACGTTATGATGAAATTCTGCCCAAAAAAAAGAGGCCCGAATCCAATGTCATTTTTAATGGTTATCATACTTTCAAAAAACATATTTGACCTTCTACAGTTCTTTGACACATGCCATTGTTAAACAAGCAAGTAAAAGGTGTAATTTTGTGTGAACGCATAACATTTAAAAATTAATTTAAGTCCTGGCATTCCGTCAAAGGTCATTTAAACAAAATGGCACATTAAGATGTTGCGGTTTTTACGTCATTTTCAACACATGTAAGGTTATATATGACGGTCGATTGTTTTGTGGCACTCACTTTTTCTGGGTAGAACCAGTACTGTACACCTCCCGCCATCCGTAAGAATCGACATTTCCTCACTTTCACACTTCCTCACTTACAAGTCGAGCTCCCAGTGGGATTCGAACTCGCAGCGGTGAGAGGCGAGGTTAACAACTCAACGTCGTTAACCATTCGGAAAAGTTTGCAGTAATATGCAACATATTACCAATATAACGTTATCAACAGATTATCAACAAAGTTGACCTAAATAATCTCAAAACAACTGCCTGACAATGAGATAACTGTGGAAAGAATACGAGGTGACCACAGCACCACTTTATTATCCAACATCCCAAGACATGGCATTGTTTTGCTCATTTTGTAAACTCGTCCTGTTGGAAATACCATATAATACCATATAATACCATATAATACCATATAATACCATATAATACCATATAATGAGTATCAGTATATTTATGGAGTTAACGTTACATAACTTTATTCAGAATTTATACCAAATTACAAGTTAATATACTACATATAAATATGAAAATACAAATACGTGTCTCCCTTTCACGGTGACTAATATCAGAGTCATAAATATATGATATGAACATGTAGGAGGAATTGACCGGAAGCGCTTTTCACTTAAGGTAGCTGGCGGGGTTACTCGGGAATAATCAAAATCGCGTATTTGGTGACAATGATTTACCTGTATGTAGGTTATTGTTTCTGCTTTCCATCAGTACTAATTTTAAATTGCTTAAAATAAACATCGGATTCCTAAATAGCGCCCTCTGGTGGTGCCTATTTTTACGACGAATTTTACCGTTTTCTTACGGGAAATGTACTAGAATTTAATCAAACGTTGAAAAAAATCACATCATTTGGAAGCACAATGATATATAAACGTAATGCACGTAATATATTTAAAAAACAGCTATATCTCTTTATCGTGTGTGCATTTCTTTACGTAAGGGGTACCACGCGGCGACTACACAATTGTGAGGATTTTTACATGTTTTCGCTTTTTTACTTAAAAGTAAGCGTGGTGACATATATATTTTTCTATGCCATCACATTCGTTGAAATTCCCCGCTTTGATAAATGTAAAAATAAAGAGGGGTCGTCGAGTCAGATTTTTATCAAATAAACTTTTAAAGTTTATAGAAAGTATTAAAATTACGGCGTCGTTTTACAGTTTTCTTTAAAATGACGTTGACGTCAGTCACTCGCAAATTGAGATCCATGTACTTTCCTATTGTTTCCACGCAGAATGCGGGATACAACGTTAATAGTTATAATTGTGTAAGTCTATATCGGTAATGCCTATATATTATACATACTATGTTCGTGAATAAGTATTTTTGTATTTATTTATTTATTACTTCATTCTGATATTAAGACACGCCGTTATGCTGTAGTTGTTTTGAGTGTTCATCAATCGCAATAAAAAAGCAAGTGTATATTCGCAGGCGGTTACTAGTTTAAAAGTATGCTTAAAATTATGCTTAAAAGTATGCTTAAAAGAATTAAAACACGTGGTTTTTTTTACGTTAACGGAATTGATTTTTTATGTTAACGGAATTGATTAGTTTTAGTCAACGAATACTAGATTCATTCGATGATATATACTGAAAGGAAAAGGAAACGCGACACGGGCATTTCCGCTATATATTGTATATACAATATGCTGCTGTTAATCGAATGGTACATGGCCACATAAGATCTTTCCTTTCGGACAAAAGACTAAATCAACACGTAACACAGCAAATAGTATTCCTGCAAAGTTTCATTATTGACAGTATACGGTTTGGCTCAAGCATGTGAGCAAACTTAGGATGCAAAATTTTGCAAACACTTTACGTTAAATACAGTACTGAACTGGCTCAAATGTTCAAAGAGGAACTTTAACATTTATTAATTTCCTGTTACAACGTGTACTGTGATTAAAACGTCTACACCATCACAGTTGTGTTCATTCTCTAACTAACTGCAACTTTTTTTCCTTGGAATCTATATGGAATTAAGTGTGCAGTATATACAATATACAGCGGAAATTCCCGTGTCGCGTTTCTTTTTCCTTACAGTATGTGTACAGTCGATATAGTTTTACCTATTATCTCGATATCTTTTCGGTCCCGTGTTCTTCGTTAAATACTTTTTTTGTCTCGTTTTTTATATCTCTTTATTTCCTATCTTTGCAAAGAGAAACAAATAGTAATAGACAGCTATCCTGCATGACATAGACACATACACTGAAAACCGAATCAGCACTTATATTATATACTGAAAGGAAAAAGAAACGCATAATGGGTATTTCCGCTATATAGTGTATGTTTAATATGCTACTGCTAATCGAATGGTACAGGGCGACATTAGGCCTGTCCTTTCGGAAAGAAAGTTAAAACAGCACCGAACACATCAATGGTTACCCCTTTAAAGTTTCATTATCGACAGAATGCGCATTTGGCCCATGCATGAAAGCAAACTTAGGCTTTAATGTTTTAATCTATTAACATTAAACATAATACTGAAACTTCAACATGAATGCATTTCGTGTAACAAAGTATACGTTTATTAAAAGGTCTACTACATGGCAGTGTTATTCTTTCTGTAATTAGCTGTAGCCCCAATTTGTACAAAACACGTTGAAATATATATGGAATAATTACGTTAAATTAGGTGTGTATAATAGTGTAGTATAGGCAATTTTGTGAGTATGCGTTTCTTTTTCCTTTCAGTATATGAACGATAACAACTATTTAATGAATACTTTTATATACTTATAATGTATATTTTACGGATACTTTCTAGAGACATCGATTGTTTATTCCCAGTCTATAAATTATATATCCGGACATTATACCATTAGTTATGAAAATGATGTGTTTGGGTGTTTAAAGTCATGTGTTGCATATCCCGTCTATTTCTGAATTTAATACATGTATATTCATAACCATTTTCCAATCATTATTTTGTGTTTTGTTATGCGATGCCTATTAATATATATGTTTGTATGTATTATTTCCACATGATGGCATGTATACGAATTGAGCGAATAAAAAGAATAGCAACTTTGACAACACATGCTGTTTGAGACGGGTCGCAAACACATAAAAAACAGATAAAATAACATGAGTAAAATTTGCAACTTAAACAACTTTACTTCTTACAACATATTTAAAGAATTAAACAGTTCAATAATATGAACACACGATCTTGAATTAGTTAACAATAATAATACAAAGTAAACGTCGCGTGTCAAAACTCGTGACGTCAACGTCATTTTAAAGAAAACTATAAAACGACGCCGTAATTTTAATACTTTTTATAAACTTTAAAAGTTTATTTGATAAAAATCTGACTCGAAGACCCCTCTTTATTTTTACATTTATCAAAGCGAGGAATTTCAACGAATGTGATGGCATAGAAAAATATATATGTCACCACGCTTACTTTTAAGTAAAAAAGCGATAACATGTAAAAATCCTCACAATTTTGTAGTCGCCGCCTGGTACCTCTTACGTAAAGAAATGCACACACGATAAAGAGATATAGCTGGTTTTTAAATATATTACGTGCATTACGTTTATAAATCATTGTGCTTCCAAATTATGTGATTTTTTTTAACTTTTGACTAAATTCTAGTACATTTCCCGTACGAAAACGGTAAAATTCGTCGTAAAAATAGGCACCACCAGAGGGCGCTATTTAGGAATCCGATGTTTATTTTAAGCAATTTAAAATTAGTACTGATGGAAAGCAGAAACAATAACCTACATACAGGTAAAACACTGTCACAATATACGCGATTGTTGTGTTTTTTTTCATTTGGTAAAATCGTCCTGTTGGAAATACACTTGAATATACAAGATTCCATTGTTATGATGATTATCAGTATATTTATGGATTTAACGTTACATAACTTTATTCAGAATTAAATACAAATTACAGCAGTTAATATTCTACATATAATTACGAAATACGTGTCTCCCTTTCACGGTCATTAATATCAGAATCATAAATACATGATATAAGAGTATGATACATTTACTAATAAACTATGCACTAAAGAAACTGATCCTATGTTTTACAATTATCAGAAAACTTCCCTTGGACATATAAAGAATATAAAGATGGTTCCAAATAATCACCAGTAATTAAATATATGTGTAACCAAGGCCAACTAGATAATGTTTATCATCAAAACGGTTTCAATTTATCAAATGTGGGATTCATTTTGTAATTCTCTGGTGATGATAGTTTCAATATCTGCGTCAGCAACTTAAATACACGCCCCATTTGTTAATATTTGTATCTAAAACCACTAGTAAATTGACCGCTGTCAATGTCCTAATATATACACTGAACGACTTTAAAAACGCAACAGGGAAATAAACTAAGATAACTGACATATTTCAATAGAAATTCAGTTTTAATCTATTCTATTTAACCATATCTACAGTTGAATTACTGAAAATTTCATTCAAATTGATCAACATTAAACTTGTTAAATTCAAAATATAACAGTATTAACCCCAACAGCAAAAGTCACAATATCCACCATTAGCGGCAATGCACGCCTGACATCTCCTACGCATATTGGGATAAACCGGGTATTAGTTTCAACAAAAACAAACATTCTGAGAGCAGCCCAAAATAATAAGTCATATTACTAGTAATTTAACTTACCTTTCTCAATGCCTGAAATAAACAAACACATAATTTAGACATAAACATCAAGATTAAGGTTTGAAATGAAGACTCAATACATAATAACATTTTTGGCTCACATACATTCTGACATATGGCCATCAAACATTGCTACGCATTGCCTTACATATTTGAGCATCACCATTCATCCAAAGAAATCATTGCGCGTATTCGACAGGCCTTTTTCGTTGTATGTTTTCCGTTTTTGTGTGTTTTTTTCCATTAAGCAAGTTTTCTATTCGACTGGCACAATTTGTTGGTTGGGTTCAGTAATTGTTTTAAACAGTAATGACCGCTCTATCTCCGTTAGTACAGAAAAACGACTGGCCAATCAAATCAATTCAAATACCTGATTTAAATGTTGCTAATTAATATTTTTCTGACGTCTGATTGCACGATATGAAAGAGGGAGTAAAACAATAAACATAACAGCAAGTTGATCAACGGAAAAAGAACAGTCGAATACGCTTATTATCAAAGATTGTTGCACTGCCTTGACGTTCCACCGCCCAGTCGATAACGACATGCGTTTTCTGGGACATGATCTAATTTAATGCGCTTTTCAAAACCCTGATTTTAGATCAAATTCGGGCATGCTTGATATCAGATCCGCTTGGTCCGCGATGTGTAAGAGATCAACTGTTTATCAATGGACGTTGAAATTCAATCCACCTGGGAGGAGTGGCGATGACCGAGTGGTTTATATACTTGATTCTCGTCCCAGAAGTCACCGGGGTTTTCAAACGCACGCCCGCATTGTCTTACTTGGGCAAGATATTGTGAGAGCTGTACCATGTTAACGTTAAAGATCTCGCTGAAATTATGTGTAAATCAGTGATACAGAAAGCCCATAAACAATTTCTCAGAAACGAGGCTGTCGTGATAAACAGAACTGATCGTGTTCAGTATCAGTAGAAAGAAAGACATGCCAAGATGTGTGTCATATAGTTTCTGACCTCGCTGTTTCCATTACGAAGACGTGTATAATTTTTGCTCATCTATCCATATTCATTCGTTTTCTGTGTTAAATTTTGCCAAAAAAGCAATGTTGTTATATAAAACAATAAACAAATATTTGTTCGGTTACGTTCACCTATATATTTTATATTCTTAAAAACATGCACAGTCGTGACAAATCTGGTCAATGTATAAGTTCTTTCAACTTCTGAAGTTCTCTCAGGGAAATTGACGGATAGGGTTTAAAATATAATCTTTAAAGCGCAATTTTACTGCGTTACCACCTATCCGTCGCATTGGCTTCACTGTACTCGTCACACGTAACTGCAACCAAATATATGTTACTGTTCCAAGAGTGTTGGTAACTGTTATCATGGAAGTGATTGTTTTACGCTACTATTATGTATGTGTTTTATAATTAACTTCCAGAAATAATGGCTGAGATAAGTTTTGTTTAGCAGTGGAGTACACAATATATGTTGAGTGGATGACAGCTTTGGGTACGTCCATTTCACCAGCCATGTCAAATTTAATTGACAGATGAATCAGCGTCTCATGTGGGTGAACTGATGGATGGAGATCAATTGTATGCAATAATCTCTTTGAGGTAGATGCCGTTTAATTCCTCGCAACATTGAGATTCTCTAACTTGATTTTCAAGTCGTTGAAACATTGTTATATATTGAATAAAACATGGCTAGAGGTTGCATAATATATTAAAGCAACAATAAACTGAATTCAAATGAATATGATTAATTAAAACAGCTCCTAAACAAATTTAGAAACTTAATTACGTGTATTTATCAACTCCACATATAAGATAATCAATAATATGAACTAAAGATTATAACGACTATTAAAGCGGGGTTAAATTATTATTTCAACTTCAGGCAAAGCAAGACAAAAGGCGACTCAATCTAAGTAGTAATAATGTATATAGCTGAATACAAGACATTCACTTGTATACGGGATTTAATTTCTAGTTTAATGAGTTATCTGCATAGGTTCTTGGAAGACAGCAACCTCTGATGAGTGATTACCTATTCTTGAAAAATGCCGAGTATTACATAAACACTGAAAAGTAGATTCTACGGAAGCAAGAACACAAACAAGAGACGAAAGTGGTAGCCTCGGTATTATTTAGTGTGTTTATGTAAATGTAATATCTCAAGCCCGACTTAGCACTGGATTTCATTTAAATGTGTATTTGCAAATACATGTATATTGTTGTGTGTATATAATTAAACACTAACAAGTTTACGCTCTTCTTGTATTGGTTTTGAAGACAGTTTTTCAGATTTTAATTCATTTTGGTTTGTTACATATAATACAATATTTGAAATATTTACTTCATAAGAATAACTTGAATAGTTTAAATTTTATGGCATTTCAACGTGTGTATTGCTCATCAAAAATGCTTGAAGTATGTATCGTATATGCTTTATCGCATGAATATAATAATCGAAAGTGTGGTCATTGAATTAAACGTTTTGATCTGTTTGATACATTCGATTTTGAAACAGGTTGATACTCTACCGGGTCTCATTAGTTAGCGTACTTGTAGGTAATGGTAGAACAAGGGTCTTAAGAGGCCCTTATCGCTATACTAGCTTACGTATGGTGTCCATAAGATTGTTAATGGAAATCAAATGCAAATAACAAATTTCATGCTCTAAAACCAAGAAGGCCTGGCGCACCTGATGATCTTTATCCTTTGTAGACACTTGAAACAGTAACAAAAGTGGTCAGATAAAAGAAGTCTTGTGAGTTGAGAAGCATATTTATTTGAATATTTTCCATTATAACTGTATTATAAACTGGTTCCCACGGACATGGCACCAATGTAAAACTGCCACCTGCGTGGTGCCTCAGGGTCACTATTTGAACAAACGTAGTAGAAGACCAAAACCCTAAGCTACTTGCTACTTGCAAACATTATAACTTTATACCTTGTTGTTCCAGTGAAGAACCTTTTTCATGTTTTCCCCTTTACATTAGTTTATGTGTGACCATGTGGGGGATATAAAATGACCCCAAGGTCACCATTTCGGCAAACATGTAGAAACAAATGGCAGAGGACTATAAGCTACTGATACATGCAATATACGTGCACGAGAGCTCTATGACGTGTGGTTTCAGAGCAGACAGTAGATTTTTTTCAGCATTTACCCTCACATAAATCTGTGTAAAACTATTGTACCCGAGATGTATATGAGGGTAAATACTACATAAATAATTTTATTTCAAGTTTAAGTTGCGTGACAAGATTGCTAGCACATGACACATCTTGTCTCAGTGGATAGTACAGAGATCATGGGTTCAGGTTTCTTTGGTACAACCATGAGCAATACACATAATTCCACAATTTAGTATGCGATTGGGATGTAAACCTGACGATATTGTCTATCGTAGTCATATCGTCTATCGTAGTCAATCTTGCGAGCCCTTAAACAATACTAGGAATAATAATAGGATATTATTATTATCATTATCAACAGACCGATCAATTTTAATCGACAGACGGCACAACATTCGATGTTTAAAAAAAGGTGGCACTAGAAATTTAA